>JAVBJF010000610.1:0-136244 GCA_033439095.1 Pseudococcus viburni | reverse complement strand
GGGGGGAGTCAGCGCAAATTCTAGTGAAATTGTCACGAACTTTCGGCGAAAAATCTCGGCTAATTCTAGCCGATTCTAGCGTACTCTTGCACACCGGGTAAATAATGATTTGATTTGATATGATTTGATTTGATTTAATTTAATTAGGTAGAATTACTCGGAATGAAAAAATAATTTAATGAGTACTACGTGAAATTGATGGTAAAAGATTCGATTTCGAGAGGAATTTAATTTTCGGAAATACGAGTATCTCAGCTAACTTAACGAATACCTAGTTGGATACGTGATTAGATTTACAAGACAAGATAAGTCTTTATGGATGATAAATTCATCGGTTTAATTCATTTTCGATGCCCTGCAGATACAACGAAAATTATTTTACTTATCAACCTTTAGGTAGGTACTGGTATATAATCTCTAATGTCTGCGAATTTTTCTCAAGTTCTTTTGGATACTTCTTCGGAGAAGTATCGAGTCCAACTGCTTGTATAACCGTGATTAATCCTTTTAAAGCAAGTTCTTTACGTGTTGAAAATATTGGCAGGTCACTGTTAGTTCCGATTTTTCTTGACAACATGCCTACCAACCTTAAATTCTCGTTCAAAATCTCACATTCGCAGTTTTTTTCAATTTTTTCGGCGATTATTTCGTGAAAGTATCGAATACCTACAACTGCTCTTAACTGTACTGACTTGATCTTAATATTCAAATAATTTCGAGAGTTTTACACACGCGCTAAAAATGTCGGCATTCTATACAGTTTTGCTTTTAATCTCATTTTTGTTAATGTCATTTTCGAATGAAATATCAAAACCTGAAGCTCAACCTCAACCTCAACCATTACCGAATGATGACTCCGATTTCAAAACTATACGGATGAACAATTTTGTTTACGTGGATAAAACGCCTTTTTCTGATTGCTCTTTTGAACACAGGAGTGAGACTTTGTTTCCTTACTCGTCCCCGAAGATTTGGCAAAACGTTATTCATCGACATGATGGATTATTTTTTCGGTGGACAACTAGCCACGACTTTGAGAATTTAAGCGTTCAACATTATGGAAATTCAGAACTCTATCGTAAAGATCTGAAATTTGCAAATCTCAACAGCACCGTCGAACTCTGGGTTGAGTATCCAGTGATTCGTTTTAATTTCAATTTGATCAAGCACTTCAAGACGATCGAACAGTTCGAAGAAGCTTACATAGACCTGCTAAACGATAATTTCGCCTAAGTATGGATGCAAAAACCGAAAAAAGGAGTGAAATTATCGTATGCTCGTCTTTTAACTTGTTTGTATTATTGAGAAATTCAAGAAAGTTCCGATAATAGTTTTAGTAGACGAGTACGACCATCCGTTCCAATACACTATGGAATCACTCAAAAATGAAAAATTAGCTGAAGAGATAAGAGAATTTATGAATCAATTTTTGAACCAAATAAAAGGGTCTATTCAAAAGATAGGTCTTGTCTTTGTTTCTGGAGTAACAAAAATGCCCCTAGTCGCGTTGCAAAGCGGACCCAATAATTTCATCGATTTCACCCACCGACCTGAATTGGCTCATGCATTTGGCCTAACTCAATACGAAATAACAACTCGCTTGAAACCACATGTGCTTGAATTCGGCAAAACGATCGGTGAGAACAATTGGGATATTATATTCAACAAATTGGTGCATTGGTATGACGGTTACAGATTTGTTCTGAAAGCCGACAAAACATTGAAAGAACGAGTTCTAAATCCAGTTTCCATCATCACATGTCTCAAGACAGCGATATTGTCGAGTCATTGGTCTGCAACCTCGTCAATGAATTACGTTTTGAAGGCTTTCTACAAGGAATCTATCGTGTACAAGAGGCATATGTTTGAGGAAAATTACCGAATTTCTTCGCAGGAACTTTTCGAACGCTATGATCCGATCAAAGATTCTGTACCATTGCCCGTTTGGATGTTCTGGTGCGGTTACCTGACAATCGCCGACTACCACAAATTGAATAATGGGACTTTTGTAGACTTGAAATACCCGAA
The DNA here is from genome assembly GCA_033439095.1 of Pseudococcus viburni. Classification (NCBI taxonomy): domain Eukaryota; kingdom Metazoa; phylum Arthropoda; class Insecta; order Hemiptera; family Pseudococcidae; genus Pseudococcus; species Pseudococcus viburni. Next base: position 134,216 of record JAVBJF010000610.1, on the reverse strand, counting down.
CTTTGAAATCCGAACATCAATTACTGACGCATTAGAAATGTACGTCCCATTCAACGATACGTCATTTTGCTATGATCAACTGGAAAATTACCGATTAAACTCTGCTTTCCAAACGGGTAATTTCTTGAAAATTATCGGCATCCTTCAAAAATTTGGATTTCATCCATTTTTTCATCCGTCCAATGCTAATGTTACTGCTGTGGAAATTACGAGACGATTGCAAACAATTTTCAAATTCGCAAACCTCCATCCAATGCACGGTGTAAAATTTCAAAATGATCGAAATCCAAACGAAGATGGCGGTGATATCGATTTCTTAATTGCCGTGAATGGGTCCGCCTATGTTATTACAACCAACTGCCACGGAAAAACCCCGGATGATAGAGCGTATTCCGCAATGAAACAGCTCATCGGTTACACCAAGGACCATCCGGTAAACTTTTGGAAGTGTGTACATCAGAACAGCCGCGTGCCAGAAACATCCGCAATCTACTTTCTGGCATTAGGATTCGGATATAACAATGGAGGGAAACTGACAGACTGGGCTTCGGTGAGCTATGTTAATAAATCTCCGGTAGTAAACAGTATCGAAGTCGATAATAACTCATCGTTTGGGGAGAAATTGCGAGAGCAGATAAAAACGCTTCTCTCACCTAAGTAAAAGTAAACTCAAATTCTAAATTCTCGCGCGTCTGAAAATTCTTTGTTTCGGTATAATTTTAACTCCTATTGACATACCTACTAGATACCTAAAAAAAAACACGTCTCCTTAAAAACTTTATGATTGGACTCCTTAGTTTTAGTTAGGTTCGCCTATTTCCACTTTCCTATTGATGAAAATTATTTTCGAGAAAATTTTTCCTGAATGTGTCACCGTTTAAATTTTTTATGCAAGAAGATAAGTGCCAGCGATTTTGTGAATTTTGAAACTTGACGTAAAACAATCATGAAAAGGGTGTATATTATCCATTATATGTACAAGAATTTTGATCCACTAGATCCACTATACACGAATCCGACATTAATTTGTAATTTTAACACGCCAAAAATTCGAGAAATATGCGAAAGTAACAACATTTCTGCATGGTTTTTTTTTTGCAATTCTTAACCCTGGGGCTACCTAAAGTTCTCCAAAAGTGAATACTGGATGTGAATTTACGTTAAAAATAACATTTTTGAAGTACTTTTAAAAAGACCTTTTTTACTGTTGAAAACATTTAAATGATCATTTAAAAATAAAAAAAATTGAAAGTAATGCCATTCAGATAATCTATGTCTATCCATCTACTTGGGTTTTGAGGAGTGCAAAGATTTCAAAAATATAAATATACCTAATAAAAAATAAAGTTTCTGAATTGGTTGATGTGAGGGTGGGAGTGAGGGAGGAAGGAAAGGGGGAACTCCTGGTCCGTAAAAATTTTACTTTTACCAATCATTTTTTGGTTTAAGTAGGTAACCTATCTCTTGTTTTGATTAAACACTTTTGCTCAAATGATTGAAATGAAAATCCTACTTATCATCTTAAAACTTCCAGTACCTATTATGCAATTTTAATTAGGTACCTAGGTGATTAAGTATGTAAATTTTTGTTGCTAAGTACTTCGTAATTTTCTTTTATACCTATGTAATAAATTTGCGTTTCATCTTGTGTAAAAAAATCTTGTTTGTAAAATTTTTGTATTCGCCTTCGATAAAAATATGAGGAAAAAAATATCGCTACAGGTTTTGGAAGGTTGATGGAAATTCGGAAAACCGATGAACTCCCAGAATATTGTTTACGCTCTGTATCTGATATCCAAGTTTTGGAAAACTTTCAAGTTTGGGAAACTGTCAATTTCGTGAGAATTATCCAGTCCTAGATTTTGTAAAATTGTAGGTATGTATCAAGTTGTGAAAAACTATCCCTCCCAACTTTTTCAAAAATTATCGCAACTTTCGAAAATTACCCGCTTCCAAAAAATCAGCCAACTTTTGTTGACTTTTTTTTCGAGTTACAGCATCTCAGCACCTATCAAAATACAGGAAAGAAATAATTCTCAATACGACCCATTCTATCTATGTACTTAACTTCGCTTTTTTGAAGATCAATATGTTGACTTCGTAGAAATCATAGACTTGAAAATAAAATAAGCATCTGAAAATGAGTTATACAGTGGAACCCGCTTAATGTAATCTCGGATAATAGAATAATTCGCTTAATAGAATTAAAATGCCTGGGACCGAACATTTGCATCTCCGTACATACCTACTACAAATTTTATCGCTTATTGGAATGAAAAAGAGCATTTTTCCCGGTTAATAGAATTGACTCGTGTGAAAATGAAAGATAACCCATGAAATTTCCAATATTTTTCCTCCGAAAAAAATTGAAAAACCACGACGATACAAAGTTTGCCACGTTTTTGATGACACTGAATTCAAAAATTGAGTTTGTTTATGGTTCATCCCTCTAACACCTTTTTACCCTGTCATCAAAATATACATGGTATCCACAGAATCTAAAAAATTACAATTTTAGCCATTTTTTTTGATTTTTCCTGGCATTTTTCATGTTTTTGATTCTATCGGTTATTGGAATAATTCGCTTAATAGAATGAACATACTTCGTCCCAACTCGATTCTATTAAGCGGGAACACTGTATTTTATTGTACAATAAATAAATACATCGCAACATTTTCTCAAACGCGGTAACTGAAGACTAGAAAAAAAGGGATAGAAAACGAAGTAGAGGTACCGCGGGGCAAGACGACGCAGGGGGGCAAGAGTCCGATCTTTGATATCTCGGATTTCGATAATGTAGGGTTGGTGGAGTTTTTATTTTTTTGAAGTATACCTTGCACTGACAAAACCTTGAAAAAATCATCCGAATTGGTCCAGTAGTTTTTAATCTGTGAGCTATTAAAAATTTTTCAGCCGAAAAATTGTAATTTTTGCTCTACAGTTTTTTTGATGTTAGGATGGTAAAAAATTGTGAATCTGAGGAGTATATAGCATTTTGAGGAAGATGGTGAGGTAAGCTATCGGAATATATATAAGAAATCTTTTCTATGTATTAAATTATTTGAGAAAAACCAATTTTTAGAAAAAAACCGGAGGTGGGGGCAAGTGTACTACACCTTTTAAACTGTAAACAAACTTCTGGTTATAATATATTTTCTTTGCCAAAGTAAAGTTTTGATCAATTTTTTGGCATAAAAACTTAAAAACGAAATAAAATTAGATGATCAGTAAAATAAAATGTTATGGTAGTACTCTTGCCCCACACTTTAGGTATCAAATTTAACATTAAGTTAAATGACAGTACTCTTGCCCCACACTTAGTACTCTTGCCCCCTCCTATGGGGCAAGAGTACTAATCAATGTCTCTTGGGAAAAATTGATTTTTAATTACCTTTTTATGATCAAATATTTTTTTTCTTGTTGAATTAATGAAGACAAAGGATCAAAGTAGTGCCTAAAACAAAAACCTCCCCGAATGTTGAAAATTCGATTTTTGACAGATTTTTAAACTTTTATGTGCGTCGTCTTGCCCCGCAGTACTCTACTAATTCACAGACACAGATAGTTTATTCTCTTCCCTCTAAAGAAAATTAATCCCAGATTGGTCGTACGTATTTACAGGACAAAAACGACAGACTGCCACATATCGAATTGTTTTCGAGTCAGTTCGTTTTTCGTTGGTATTTCATTAAGACCTACATATCATATCTCGTTACACAACGCAGTATCTGTATCAAAATTGTGATAAGTATATGAATTTTTTCCTCGGTACCTAAAGAAAAATGAAGAAAGGGGAAATTTCTGGCTCATCAAGTTGATTTCTTTTTTATCTTTATCAAATCTCTGAATCTATGAGCTACCTTATGTTTAATTACGACCGTTGGCATGATGAAATAATATACCTATTATTATTTCAAGAAGTAAGTATATTTTATGTAAAGTACATTGTACTTATCGATGCAATGATGTAATTCCAGAAAAATCTTCTTTTGCCAGAATAACGCTGTCTCGACATAAGGGTAGGTAAGGGGTTCAAACTCCGACCGCACTTTTTGAAAATCCCTCTTCAACTTCGAACCATTTGCGTTAGAAAGTTACGAAATTGGGCTTGAAGATACCTTCGAGTGTGTTCTTTAAATAAGTAGGTACCCAAAAAGTTGGAGCCTAGATTATACTTTTTATGATTTTTTATGATTTTTTTTCCAAATAAAGTCAAAATTCGATTTTGAAAGTTTGGGTTCCTAATTCTGACCACAGAAAATACTATTCGGTTTTTTGAATGCAAAGAATATGCATTAAGTAGTTTTGATGAACAAAAAAACAGGCCCTGAATTTTGACGAAAATTCTTGAGATATGTACTTAGTTAGTTTACCGACTTTGAGTATGAAACTTTCTTGAATATTTCCGAGCCCTCCTCCTTTCTGCTTAGAAGAGGACGAAACTGGGAAACCTCAAAGTTTTGTCATTTGAATGAAAAATACACGAAGTTTTTGTCCTTTTTGGATAATAGGTATAGTTACCATATGCCACATGCTGGAAACGTTGGTCAGTGGTCACCTTTTATAATATGCAATTCGGGTTTTACCGACTTTTTTATATATACTCCAGGCAAATTTGACTTCGAAATTGGATGTATTTTTGCTATTTATCAGCTACCTAGGTAGTTGAAAAGTTGCAGATCTTGAATTTAAAGAGTTTTGAATTAATTTCTTAAAATGAGAAATTTTCCCCGTGCCTTTTAATTTTGCAATAATTTACCGCAATTTAATGCCTATTTCGTTTCTTCAATCCTTCAATACAACGATGACGTTCTCTGGGGCTAACATAAATCAAAATATCTCAAACAAAAACGAAATTTTTCCTATTTTTTTGATTCATACCACAATTAATTTCGATCGTTTCATTTCAATACGAAAGTCGCGAGTTTTTCATTTTCGAAAAATTTCAAACTTGGACCGAAGTTTTTGATTTGTAATGTAATTTTGCTTCATTTTCCTGATTTTTTTGATTCAAACCACAATTTATTTCGATCGTTTCACGTTTCACCTCAATACAAAAGTCGAGCCAACTTTTTTGATTTTTAATGTAGTTTTGCTTTTGTCCGTCATTTAAGGATGCCTAGTTGCATCCAGATCGTCTTTTGTTTTATCTGGTTCTGAATTGTGATGCGCTCTGTGAAATAGGGCCAAAAGTCGCAAAATTTTTACCTATTCGATTTCCAATTTATTGAAAAATTCATTCTGAACATTAAAAAAAATTAAAAATCAAAAATTGATTGTAAAATAATAGAGATAAATAGCATTTTAAGATTTTTTCGATTTTTGTTGGAAAAATATTCAAAATGAATTCTGGGTCTGAAAAGTCGATATCAACTTCTCCGACTTTTGGCCTTATTTCACAGAGCGCACAATGCCGAATTATCCATAAGTGCTAATACGCAATTGCTTAGGGCCCACAAATTTCAGGGGGCCCACGAAGCACGAACTTTTTTTTTTAGTCTTGCGAGTTAAAACTAATTTGTGGGCAGTCTTTTTTGGACATTCAAAATCCAATTTTTTAAAGCTTCGCTCGGGCACGAACACTGAACAACAATTAAATGAACTATTTGGGAGGCAATTATGTGAAAAGATTCGAAACCCACTATTTGGATTTGTTATTATTTTTGGTTTTCGAGGGAAAATGCCTTTTTTGGACATTCAAAATTCATTTTTTTCAAAGCTTCGCTCGGGCAAAATAATTAGTATAAAAATAAACTAAAATCGTCTCAAAAATTTATACATATTCTGACTTCCTCCTTGAAAAATTTCAATTTTTTGTTTGTTTCTCATGGGGTTTTTGACAAAAATTTTCGAAAAATTTGCTCCCTCGACCCTCAGCCTCTTCCCTTCACTATCACTAGACCCCCTTCCTTCCTAATAGACGTTTTAGATTTCCTACTTTACTGGACTAGTTTGCACCTACCAAAAAATAGCTTCCTACGCCACTGGGTGCTGGTGGCACAAGAAACTCTCCCTTGATTAGTTTATTTTTTTAGAACTTTTTTTGAACAAAAGTTTTTGTAGCCCCTTCAATTTTCAAGTTATGCAAAAAGTCAGATAATGAAATTTTATTCAGTTTTCAAAGTACTATCCATTCCCATGATTGAAAAAAAAATTTTACGTGATTTTTAAAAAAAAACATCATTTGCCCCTTCAATTTTCAAGATATACAACTTGTTTATCTAACGTTTTTTTTTTTCGTGGTACCCGGTTTTATCCAAAAATGAAGTATGGCAGACCACTTACCCGACACCCAAGTGAAATTAAAATGAGATGAAATCCTTGTTTAACGTACCTACAGGTCCCATTTCAAGGTATCTTCGTGTCTATCAAAATTTGTCGAGCAAAAAGCTTCACATAGCTTGATCTTTTTATATCCCCCCCACCGCCAAAAAATCAGAAAAATTGCATTGAGCTTCTAAATTATAATTTTTACGAAAACCTTCAAACAAATATATTTTTTTTTTTTAAATCACTTATTATTCTTCACTTCCTATTTTTGCTTTTTTTTAAATTTAAATTTCATATTTATCAAAGGTGAAAGGAAATTATTTTAATTTTTTAAAAAAAGCTTGACCTTTGAGTCGGAAAGCTCGACTTTATATGACTAGCTTGACCTCTTGGTCAAAAGCTTGTCTTATCTTGACCAGCTTGACTTGACTTGATCGTTAAACACCCTGAATTTTCAAAAAAATTCCCATCGCATTTCAATTTTTTTATCAAATTTGGGTAGTTGAGAGGTCTCGTGAGCAGAAGACTGAAATAGGCGAAATTCAATTGAGAATATAATACAATTCTTAAAATTTTTCTATCAATTTTCCATTTTTACCAAATTCACTTACTGTAAAACCAAATTTTGGTTTAAAAATTCAAATTTCAAGATCAATAGGAGGAGGTTGAGGATCGAGTCAAAAGGTAAAAATGATAAAAGCTTGTTTTGAGACCCAACTACCACTTCAATTTTTATTTTAAAAAAAATGAAAAACTGTTTCCCCTCTTAAAACTCATCCACTCATTTCATCCATCTCAGCTCCTTAGAAAATCTGCTGTAAAAATCCAACTCAACAGTAAAAGGGTAAAAATCTACAACAAATTTATAGATTTCCTCAAACAAATATTCAAAACTAAAAATAAACCACACAAATACCAATTATGTAAAAACTATTAAAAACTTATTTATTTTTCAATAAAGTAGACTGTTTACAACATTCATGCAAACCACTATAAACGCGATATGTATACAAGAAGGAAAAATTACTCCTAAAAAAATTACACAAAACGACATTAAAATTGATTTTGAAAATAAAACGACACGTTAAAAAAAAATAGATTTTTTACAAACGTAAAAATAATTAACTGGGTAGGTACCGCAATCATCGCATCACATACGACAGCAGCGTTTCGAAAATAAATGGAAAAATAAGTTACGAAAATAAGTAGGAAGGCGAAGAAGGGAGGGGGGCTATTCACAGGACTCTATACACAAGTACACCTACACAACGAACAACGAGAATAACGCTGATAAATAATCACAATTTTATTCTCGATTCAATTGCGAATGCATACCTAAGGAATTTTTATACACGTGTCCGGACAGTTTCATAAACATGATATTACCATCGTTACCAAGGGACTGTGGACTATAAATTTAAAATTAAATGGAAATCGCTTCTGGCAAGCAGAAGTATAATTTTGAGCAGAAAAATATAATACAGACGAGGTAAAATATTGGAAACCTAAGCGATATATGTACAAAAAAAAAAGAAAGAAAATAAAAAAGACTCGATACTGTACAAGAAAGAGGAAACAAATACAAGGTATTAAAAAATAAAAAAAAAATCATTCGGACGAAATACACGAGCACACGCACACAAAATAATCAAAGAAAATCCCATTTCAGTCAAATGATTTTGCACGTATCGATTATGAGATCCACTCGAAATCGACGATGATTGGTAACTTGTATCTCAAAAACCTAATTTACATTCTCATCGTAACCTGCGAAAAAAAAAATTAAAAAAAATTAAAAAACGAATATTTTTGTAGAAGTATCGTTAATATCGAGTACATCGTCATGTTCCATTTCTTCGGTTGGGTTACCGTTACTTCGTAAATGTTTTAAAAATCGATTTAAAACATTCGAGTACTTACTTACAGGAATGTTAGGGAGAGCGGCGAGTTGTAAATTGGCTAGCTGAGTGGAAGGAGTTAATCCGTTCTGGTTACCGAATGGACTCATCATCGTTGATACAGCTCTTTTCAACTTATTCGGCGTTTTATTGAAGCTCAACGCTCGACCGACTTTTATTCGTGTTTTGGTCGCGAATCTGCTGCGAAAAAAATCACCCAGTGAAATATTTGGTCATCGAAGGTCTAATTGTCGCTTATTAATTCTGCGGGTACCTCGATGCCCTCAAATATGCAATAAATAAATAATCGAGTCAGATTTCTAATTCAAAAAATCGTTTCTGAGTAGTAGAAAAGTAACAAATACATCGCTTTGAGAATTCACTTAGAAAATAATCTACGTGAAAAATTATCTAAAAATAAGAGAATCCTTTTCTAAAAATTCGAGTACAATTTCGATTCGATATTATTTTAAAATAATAATGATTTTTTTTTTTAATATAAAAATTTTACAAATTGAAAAAGTAACACAAAAACAAAGCTCGATTTATTTTTATTTTTTAGACAATAAAATAATGAAGAAAAATCTAAGAAAAACGTAACGCGAATTTATGAATTTATTTATTCGGCGTTTTGGAGAAACTCAAGGCTCGACCGACTTTCACACGTGCTAACCTGTTGCAAAAAATTTACGTTACAGAAAAATCGATCCATTCAACACGACCATTTAAAGGGAGGGCGAGGCAAGCAGAATGGTGATTGAAATAAAAAATCAATGCGATCAACTTACTTAAATGCTTTACCCAAAGTGCCAGTTGCCACCTCGCTGGAATCAATATCTAACTGATGAGCTTCCAGGTACATTAAATAACTATCCTGTAAAATAAATCGAAAAAAAAATTAAAATTGGGGGCGAATTTTTTGAAAATTTACATTCGAATAGGTTTACTTACGGTATCAGTTCTACAAACAATATTGGCGATTTGACTGCATAACATTCGAAGGTAATTTGATTTTTGTATACTTTCGTCGGTGATGGTAAACGAATACGTTTTTTCTTTAGATTCCTTCAAATCTTGGCAGCTTTTCACCCTCAATGCGAATATATTATGACAGTCTGAAAAATAAATTTGAATATTAAATTAAAAGGTAAATTCATGGGTACAAAAAATAAGTGGAGGTAATTATTTACCTTCGGTTTCTTTAATATCGATCACTTTTAAGACGGAATTCAATGGTAACAATTTCACGTGTCTATATAATTTACAAGAACCGTGCCTCGAACTAACTGGACCGCTATTTTCTTTCGGACTTTTCAAATTATTCCCCGATTTCTTCTTTTTACACACCTTGAATAAGAAAATGAAAATTAACATAAGTTTTACATATTATTCGATGAAATAATTAAGAGAGAGTAGAATACGTAAACTCATCATTGAGAAGCAGAATCGTGCCAGGATAAAATGCCCCAAAAATTATGATAATTATTTTGTTAATTTGGAAAGATTTTTTTTGGATGGGGGAGGGGGACTATTTTTTCACTTTTAATGGTTATTTACTTTCCAAAAGTCCCTTTTCAGATTTGAATCGAGAGTGCGATTTTTAAAAAAAGCAGGTATGATAATTCTAGAATTGTCTAACTCGTTTTTTTTTGTTTTTTGATGGATTTTTGAAACACAAAAGTTGCTTTCAGCAAAAAAGAAAAATTTTACAGAGTTCCTAACAATAATTCGTAACGTAAAAATGAAACTTGGAGGGAGGGAGGAGGGTAAAGGGAGAAAAATTCCCTTTTTAAAAAATTTCTCCTTAATCAGGTGGGAAAAATCAACAGAAAAAATTTCAAAATTCTAAAAAAATGAAGAGAATGAATGAAAAATTTTCAAATTTAATTTTAAAAAAGTGAAAAAACAAGACATTTCGACATTTTTGACAAAAAAAAGCACGACAAAAGTGGGACATCAAAACGTACAAGCGAAAAACACGTCTTGCAGAACTGTTAGATACCTTGTTTAAAAAAACATGTTTGCCAGAAAAATGGATAAAAAGTAGATCGTATTTAAAATCGACCACTCAGACCCAATTTTTATACTTCCAGCCTTTCTGAAGCCTCCAGCTTTTCTCTAGTAAGTTAAAAATTAATTTTCTTTTCTTTTTGAATTGTTATAAACGAGAAAGTATTCTCGTTGCGAATTTCAAATGAAAAATCTCAAGGTTTTTTTAAACAGCTTTCAAATAGACCACTGAAAATTTAATCTGTCAAAAATATTTGAGATGTCCGTCAAGAAATCAGGACAAATAGACTTTCTAGTTGAATTGTTTGCAAAGAGGTCAGAACTCAATTTTTAGCTGATAAAGTTTATTTTTACTCTTTTTTTGGGAAATAAATCGAAAATCCAGAAGAAAGCCAAAACTGTTTTGAAAGCTTCGGAACGACCAAAAATAATGAAATCCCGGAGAGGGGGAGGTCAATTCAAGATGAGAAACAATACCCCCCCCCCCCACACCGTTCAAACAGACAACCAGTCAATTCGACTATTTTCAATGTTTGTTTGGTTTTTTGAAATTCAAAAACTGGTCAGAAAAAACACTTTTAACAAACGACCCCATTTGGAAACCACGACAGAGACAGATTTTTCAAAATAACTACTCGAAAGAAGAAGTGAAATTGATTTTTGGCCGCTTTAGTGAATTCCCAAATCTTTTAGAGCAATTCTACAATACCGGAGGGACTTCAGAATGACTAGAAATAGAAAAATTCGGTTTCGAAAAATCGGAATTAGGTAAAGATTTAACTTTCATCAATTTCACTGCAGAAGTATTGAACATTAGATTTTTGCTTTAAAAAAATAAAGATTTCAAAGTTTTTGAAAAATTTACCAAAAATTAAAAAAATTAACTCAGACAGCTGAAATTTTTATTACGAAGGTTTTGGAGCATGCTGTTCCAGAAAATCATACTCTCATTTAAATTGGAAACAAATTCTTCGAGTGGTTTCCTCGTTAACTAAGCAGTTTTTACCCCCCGTTTCCTCTCAAAAAAAAAAAAAAAAAAAAAAAACGTTGGCACCTATTTTTTAAAGTAATTACTTTATTTATTAGCGATACCCGAATTGAACAATTAATGAGAGAAATTAAATTACTACCAGGAATATTTTTACGAAAATAATTTTAAAGGGGATTATTTTTTCCCAAAAAGATCATCGATGCCCGTTTTTTTTTTCGTTATCTTCCAACCTCACCCCTGGTTCCGGACATTTTCTAAAAATCAAAGTGATTTTTTCCATACATCCCCTCCCCCTGAAAAATGTGATAAATATGAAAAACAGATATCAGTGGTAGTTTTGAGTAAAAAATCTTCATTTTTAGTAAAATTCATAAGAATTTTTCATATTTTACCAGTCCCCCCCCCTCCCACCACCAATTAAACTGAGTATCGAAAAAAAGAAAAACGACCTTCAGCGAAATATAGTTTTGAAGGGGGGAAAATTACTTCTATTGAGGACTAAAAAATTATTTAACGTGCCTTATTTTTCATCACACTGAATGAATCAGAACCGGAGGGTAGAGGGATTTTGAACCATAATTTCAGAGAATTAAAACTCTTGCCTTTAAATAATACTTTTTTAACATGCCAGAATGTAAAAAAAATATTTTCCTCGTTATTTTTCATTACCAATCAAATTGAAAAATAAAGCAGCAATAATGAAACACGATTACAGCAAAACAGTATCATAATATACTCAATTACCTCGATAACATCTGAAAATAGAAACAACACTAACGAATGTCCGCGCTTACTGAGATTATCACTCAATTCCGTAACTTCACATCGACTAATAAAGCATCTATGCGAGGATACTAAATGAGCCTGAAATTTAGATCGAAAATACGTAAGCTCGATGAATCGAAAAATCGGAACACTGGTGTTTCAATCGAGGTACTCACAGGACAATCTTCGATTTCGTTGAAAATATCAAATAGAGCAACTTGGCCTTCGGTTTTTCTTTTATCTTCGTTGATATGCGCCATGACGGCTTGCAAACTGGTAATCGCTTTTTCTAGAGCTTTATAATCGACGCTATTTTTGGAAGTATATCTTAAAATATCTGCAAAAAAAATTAGAAAAATTATTAATTACGAGCCAATTCCAATACATCGAATGATAATTAATTATTTTTTGAGAAATTCTCACCATTTAATAGCAGGTTAATACTGGGTAATCGCTGAACAGGACGGATCAATAAGTCTTGAAGACTTTGCCTTCCACATTCCGGTTTCGACTGGCAGACTTTTAAAAAAGCGTGAAATCTAGGCTTCGTTTTATCGCAATTGATCAACATATCGCGAGTATTTTCGAAAAAATTTATAAATGGTGGATACGCTTTAACTAAAGCGTCGGACTGTAAAGCAAAAAAAAAAATCACTCGTTAGAATTTCAAATGCATAAAATACCCAGACTGATCCAGGGTCCATGTTTCGAGAACTCACGTATTTCAAAATTAGATCGCCAACACTTATGTCGTCGCTCCATTTGGAAACCATATCTCTTAGTTCTTCGAGCATGTCGCAGTGGGCTGAATAAATAGGAGGTAAGTGGCCGAAAATTATTTTCAATTCGGTTGCATTTAGTAATTGAGCTTCCGTGTCTACCATTTTTTCCAAAGATGATTTGAATAGCTGTGAAAATAAATCGAAACGTAGTTCATTAGTTTTTCTGCATAATGTATTTCAACAGGAAACCATTAGAGCTTGTCTTCGAGGATTTTAATGGAGCAATGGCATGAACAGATTGAACAAGTATCTCAAATAACTCTCTGATGATTTTCCATGCCTGGCTCATAATTCAATTTTTGACAATTTAAAAAAAAATTACAATAAGTACAATAAATTGCAATCAACAAAATGAAATTTAAAATTAAGAATGCTTCGAATTTTGAGATTTAAAATTCGTTTTCAACAAAATTTATATTTTTTACATTCGCCTCAATCATGATGTCACTGGATCTCAAAAATGAAAATTCTTGATATTTTTTGGAATTTTTTCTCAATTTTTTATGCATTTTTCTTGTTTCAAATTCACCAAAAAAATACCCTTTTTTATTCTGCGATTAAAAAATTCAACGAAAGAGGGAATGTTGAAAATTCTTGTTTTTTGCAGTAAAATCATTAAAATTCTCGCTATTTCTGGCTTTCCTGCTACCAATTAATGTGAAATTATGGCTATTTCCTGTTTTTTTTGTTTTTATTGCCAGTAGACACCATGCTCATACATTTTTCAATTTTTGAGGACTTTGCAACCTTGAATAAAGATTTTTCCAAAACGAATAAGAATTAATTTCACTTCCTGAAATTTTTTAGAATAACCTACTTCAATTTTTCCTTCTTTCATTTGATCCAAATTCTGAAAAAAATTTCATTGACTGAAAAATCTCCAAAGTTGACAAAGTTATTGGATAATTTATCTGAAGAGGTCGAAATTATTCGTAGGTTGAATTTTTAGCTGCCAAAATCAATTTAATTTCATTTTGGAGACTTTTAAATACACCGGAAAAAATTAAAATTCCTCCAGAGTCTTCAGATAGGTTAAAAAATGAGTTCGATTGATCGAAAAAATCGAAACCGATTAAAAAAATCAAATTTTGAAACCAAACTCGAGCATCCAACCACTCGAATTCTCAATTCCTCGCCGCCATCTCCTCTTCAATTGAAATCTAGTTCAAATCGACAGCCTTTGATCCAATACATTTCTCGACAACGATACTCGCGATACTCACAGTCATAATAGTCCTTAGTATGCCAACGTAATTCGTCTCAGTCTGCCATAACTCCATGAATTTATGATACCTGGCTGTATTTTTGGATTTTTCTAACGAAGGCGATTCGATTTCTGTACGTACTAAAAAATATATTAATATTGATATTCCATCATTGAAAAAAAATTAAAAATACATTCGTGTGGACCTTACCATCGACGAAATCAGGACTGGCAGTATAGTCCAAAAAGGAACCTTCGGATTGACGAGTCACATCGCACGCCGACGATCTCCTCTTTGAAATTGACTGTCCTGGAGATAAATCACTTCCAAACGATGGGAACCGATCTTTCAGGCGTTTTCTTTTACGAGCTCGCGAGCTGGACGTTGCACATATTGGAGTATCGTTCAAACTCTGAGGTGTGGCGTTACTCTGCGTAAAAAATCATTCGATTATAATTTATTTCAATTTTTTTTATTTTAACCAGTTCTCGATTACTTACATCAACATCAAATATAAACTTCTTCTCATTTTCGCGTCCTTCATTTTGTACCGATGTCCAAAACCATTCAGCTTTCACGACGAAAGTTTTACTCGTCGGTCTCAACGGTGGCGCGGCGCTGAGCTTCGTTTCGTCGACAACCTAAGAACAAGAACAGATCCCAATGAGTGATAATTTTCTCACAATACGTACACAGATTTCATTGGCGTCACATTCGCAGCGTTATAATACATTAGGCAAATACACCTCTAATTTTTTTCATCCCAATTTACGAAATACATTTAGCAAATGCATAAATAGATACGTTAACCATTATTTCACCACGATTTTCATTCCAATTTACCAACAAGGTAATAGTACCTACGTAATCGCACAATGTTTTCAATTTCGTTTCATTATTTTTTTTTCAACTTCGTGGCCGAAATACGATTTACATAAAATTAACATTTTTCGCGGTCAAGTTTTTAAAATTCGAACACACGCTACACGCGTCATTCGTACTCGATAATTTGGTCGAATCTTTCCCCAAACTACGTTTTTAAAATTAAATTAACGAAATTAGATAGATATTACGAACAAATTGTTAAAACATCGATATCGTTGTAAAACTTACCAATTATTCTATTTCAATGAAGCATTAAAACAAAAAAAAAGTTAAAAATTAATTAATACAAATGAATTGGTATGGATTATGAAATTCGGGTCCTTGCAATCGCGGAAGAATTGAAAAAATACAAAGGAAGCGGGAGAGGTGTTCAAAATGATGTGATAGGTACTGAAATTGAAAAAAAAAGGTAGGTAGTGAGGGAAGGGGTGAGTAATCAAACGGATCTAGGGTTATTTCGACTTTTTTTTTAATGGTGAAAAATGTTATTGAGGGTTATTAATAATGGCATTAGAGGATCCCTCTTCTCAACTTTGATCTCAAAATTTACAGATACAGATAATTTTTCGTCATTTTTGACATTTATTTTTAGAAAAGATATATAAAAATTGAATAAAATTATTCTAGCTATTCTGACCACAAAATTTCAAAAATCACATTTTTCGAGATTTTTTCAATATATTTCATTAAAAGATATCGAAAACTAGGAAAATTCGCACCCTTCTTTTAGTAGTTGACTTGAACATTAGACACATGAGATTTTTTGAGTTTTTTCATCGTGCTAAAATTGAAAAAATTCTTCCCTCCCCTTCCCTTCCCATTTTATGACTAAAATAACTTTTAGCAAATCAAATTTGCATAAATAAAGATACGATTTCATTAAAATTTGGTATTTATTATCTGTAGGAATTTTACCCTCTCCCTTCCTTCTTCCTCCTCCCAATTTGACTCCAACAACATTTGAAAAATTATGAATTTTTGAGAATTTATTAGCAAATTGCTATGCAACATTACTACATTAATCGAACAAAATTTTTCATTATCGACAAAAATCGACACTGAAATATGTAAAAATTATACTTATTAAATGGAAAATGACAGAAAATTAGAGCTTCCAAAACGAAATTTTCAAATTTCTCATATTTTGAAGTTGAAAGAAGAAAAATGAAGTATATTTTCAACTGCTGTTTTTTTCATCAACTTTTATATAATTGAGTACCTAACTAATTGGGTTCGAAATTACAAAATTTGTTCAAAATTTATTTGTATGGATTTTTTAAATCAAGAATATTCAAATAGGTAAGTAATTCAAGTGTTAAATATTGATAAAAAAATTCCATACAAATAACTTTGGAGCAAATTTTGTAATTTCGAACCCAATTAGTTACTCGATTACATATTTTTGGAAATCGAGCCAAAAATTTAGAGAAAGTTTTACTTAAAAACGAGAATTTTTCTGTATTTTTTGGCAAGATCTGGGTACTGTAATTAAAATATTTTTGAGTTGGCTATATTTTCAAGTTTTAAAAAGTTGCTGCCTAAATCTTGAAAATTCTCAATTTTTATTTTTTCTCTTCACTAGGCAAACAAATCTGGTCCCCAGGAACCCAAAATTCCAAAAAATTAAATCGTTAAAGAAACAATGAAAAAAATTTCAAAATTGATAATTTTGTTAATCTAACTCCAAGAAAGAAAATACCTACAACTGGAAAATTTTCATCCACCAACATAACATGAGAAATACCAGGTTTGAAGTTCACTAAAATTTTCAGAAAGGGGGAAAATATTACCAATAATAATTGGAAAATACTTTAAAATTATTTCAATAACTTCCCAGTGCAATTTTCTTGTGCAAAAAATGGTTTAGAAAAAATTTCAACTTCTTTCTGTGAGATAAACTCAAGAGAATCGTTATCTCTTCAAATCGGTATCAGAATTCATGCCCCTCTCGAATTTCTAGGTGTGTACAAAAATTTAGAAAATTGAATTTTTAGACTATTTTTCCAACTTCAGGCATCATAGCAAAATTTTTAAAGAAAAAAGTAATTTTCAGTAACTATTTCTGAGAAAAAAATGACCAAAAAATGACTAAAAATTAAATTTTTTTCGCCGGACAATTTTTTTTTTGTAGTTTTCTGCAAACATTTCAAAAAAAAATCAACTGAAAAGACGTGAATAATTTCATTTACTAAAGTTCTTCGTCAAAACAACAAACAAACATTATTTTTTATTGAAAAATTTTGAAAAATAGCAATTTTTACGTGAAAATTTGAATTTTTGTCTAGAAGTGCGAAGAAAAAGTGATTTTTGAGGGGGAAAAAGTAACCAAAGCAACCTTTTAGACGTGGAAAGTAACCAAAAGTGACTGAAGTAAAAAAAAATGACAAACACCCTGAAAAAGTGACCCGCTATGATGTCTGCAACTTTTGAAAAATTAACCAGTCCTATTTTCCTTGATCTTTCCGCACCTCTTCCAACCCATAAAAAATTGATCAAAAAATTTATTTAAAAAAAAACAATTCTCTCAACTCTTATAATTTTTTAGACCATTCAAAACATTTGAATTTCTTGAGAGAAGAGGAAAGGAATCTCAAAATTCCAATTCCGTTTCAAAATAATTTCAAGAATTTCAGATATCTGCTTAAATTGTTTTCTATTTTGAACTAAAAATTAAATTGTAAAGATGTTCACAAATTTTCCTACCTTTTTTACTCCCATTTTTACATATTTTTCGTTGGTTTTCATTAAGTAATTTCTCGACTTATTGTGAATTTTTGGAAAAAATTCCCTAATTTTACACCACTTTTCAATCTGTTTTGAAAATCTCCACCTTTTTAAACTTGATTGACACCTATTCTCAATTTTTTTTGAAAATCATTAAAAATTCTAAATAATTTTTTACCTCCTAAAATTTGACAAATAAATAATCCTAACGGTTTGCCATCTTCTAATTCTCCAACGGTTTTGAAACTTTGAACCTTTTTTCAATTCTTTCCAAAATTAGGTCAACTTGAAACCCTTTCACAACTTATCAAAAGAAGTCAATTTTTTTTCAATTTTCCTTTCAATTATTTTTTTTCAAAACTTGACAATTCAAAAAAATATGGTACTTTTTTCCTTTCTAAAAATATTGTGACTTTTTTCCACCAATTTTTCAATCAATACTGCCCTTCCCCTCCCACCTAAAAACATATCCACGTAAAAAATACCATAAACTCGAACCTAATCCAATCAAATAAACATCTTCAAAACAGGAATCAGTTTTTCCAAAACCTAATAACTCGAAAATATCCTAAAATAACCCTCCAAAAAAATACCTATAAAATACACCCGTGGAACTACACAAAGGAAACTGCATCGCAATACGTTTTTTCACAAAATTTATGGATTCGCTCGAAATTGGAAAAAAAATTGAAATTTACGCGTTTTCCATCCTAATGGAAGTCGTAAACGGGGGCGTAGGAGTGTCGAACTGCACAAACCTGCCAATATCGATAAAACGTGGCGGATTTCTATCGATTACAATAGAATTTCGATAAATGAAGTAAGCGAATTAGTTAGCCTTCTCATAGCGTTCGATCGTTAATATTTATTGTTATTTTACGACGCGACTGATTGGAAATGGCGAATACATTTATAACATTTTGCCACTGCCCTGATCCAGACTTAGGAGTACTTATGTAGACCATAAGACAAGTCAATTCCACAGTAATAATTTTTATACGCACTACGGACAACTACAAAATACCAAACACAATTATACGTACACTACACAAAAGCCAAACTACAAGCTATACTTTTTTTTCGGTCAACAAAGCGCAGCACATTAAAGAAAAAAATCAGGAAATATACCGTATCGCAATAATTGGCGGATTCGTCTTGATTTTGCCCACGTTCATCGAGACTATCGACGGAAAAATACGACGTATTAGGATAACATCGAGAATTAGGACCAGGAGGAGTGCAAAAGTACACGATATCCTCGCATCGTGTAGTATTCTTTTGCAAACTCGACGGTAACCTTTCGACAAACGGATCCAGATTACTTGGTTCACCCGATGACCATTTCCTATCGATTGGCGAATCTTCGCCGATGATTTCGAACACCCTGGGTACAGATTTCGGCGTAATTTGTTTTCGAACTCTACGTCGAGTAACCAGGTTACTTTCTCCTAGCACGGTCAAAGGTTTGAATATTTTTTCGTTGGCTGGGCCAGAATTTGGATCCAAATTTTCCAAATTATCCAAGCAATATTTTAGGTTTTTTGTCGGCGCGACAGTGGCGGAGTCATCTTTAACGGTGGCCAAGTTATCCGGAGTGATTTCGGGATTGAATTTGATTTTCTTGGGAGGTATGACGACGGCGTCGTTGACGCTGTTCGCAGTATCAGGAGTGACCGAGTTACTGGGACGTTTGTAGGAAGAGTAGGAGATCATGGAAAGGACGCGAAATGAATTCAACGATTTGTCCGTTACCTGTATCCACAATAAGAGATTTATTTAGTTCGATGAAATACAAGTTAATTAGAGAAAATTCGAAAGACGCCCTTCTAATTTGCAAATTCCTCGACATTTTTCGACAGTTAGGTTACTACGACGCGAATACCGTAATCGTATTTCTACGTATTCGCGTCAAAGCCAAAGCCACAATGAAGTAAATGTTTCATCAGCGAGGCAACTAATGCTTAATTAATTATCAACGTGTGATTTTCGCATTCGTCTAAGAAAAATTCAAAAAAAAAAAGTCTAAAGGCAGCAGCTTTCAACACACATCGCGTATTTGCACAGACCAAAAAGAAAACTTGATCGGGGTGGAGGGTGGGAGGGGGAAGCACACGGTGCGATAACCAATTCTTACGCAGTCTCGCTGGGTCTTTTGAGATTATTTTAAAATACGGCCAATGAAATCACCAGCACGCGGAAGTTTTCGAGTTTCCAAGAATTCGTCATTCGATAAGTTGTCGTACGTTTGATTTAACGCGAGGCAACGTAAAAAATGGTGTAAACGATTTGTAAAGAAGTAAACTTACAAGATGGGTACAATTCTGATCCACTATATCCGTTGGCTCGCCGCCATTTTCACGTAAAACTTCAATCATGTGATTCTTCTCTTCTTCCGGATATCCTAGGAAACATATTCGAGATCCGTGGAATGGTTTCAGCTTATACTTGGAAATCTGAAATTCAAAAAAATTCGTTTGAAAAAATTCCTCGTTTGTTGGTTTAATCGAGATGAGGAAAATTAACGACTTTTCGAGTTGTTTTTCTTACTCGTAATCGAGTGTTTGTTTATTTTCGTTCGACTTAGAAATTGTCATAAGGCGACGAGGAAAAATAAGAGTATTTTTCCCACCAGTTAAATACCAGAAAAATGCATCCACATTGAAATTTTTTTCAAATTTCTAGTTAATTGGTCATAGGTTATTTTTGAAATTTTATTATTAATGAAATATGCATATTTGAAAGATGGCACCAAATCCCTCTTCCCTTCTCCTCAATACTATCAAACGAACTATCCATAAATAAAATAATGTGTTTTTTAATAATATGTGATACGTTTTTCGAAGAATAATGCGTCATTAATGCGAATTTAATTTCCTATTCCTGAGTTATAAATAGCCTATTCGATGATAATAAATTTACGCGAATTCTCAAAGCGAAAAATTGACATATTATTTTTTCAAAATTGAACGCTACAGAATATTTTCCCTGGAAATGGGTTGTTATTTTGAGAACGTTACGTAGGAGACAATGTCACGAACTTTACTCAGCTTTGATAAGCTCGATGTTATTTATAATTTATGATGATAAGATTTGTAGCACTGAAAAAATTCTGTTGAATAGAATTTTAGTCATATTATTTACAAATTTTTCAAAAATCTTGATTTGAAATTCGAAAAGGTAAAGAGGGTTAACGAGAAAATATCAAAAATAATGAATCAATATTTGAACTGGCGAGTTGGATTTATTTTTTAAAAAAAGAATTTAAAAATATTTTATGAAGTTTTTAAAATTTTTCTGAATTTTTCCACAAAAGGGGGAGAGAAGTAAAAGGGCCCTATAGAAAAAGTAGGTAAATAACTGGATTCCAATTCGTTATAATAAAAAAAAGTAATAATAATAATAACAAACAAGAAGTCAACTTATGGAGTTTTTGAAATTTTGACCCATTTACTTCTTTTTCTCGGGGGGGGGGGGGGGACGGCGGCATTAAACGAATTGTTGTTCCATGGCAAAAAAAACATTCAAAACTATACATCAAGTGCAGAATTTTTTCAAAATTTTATAATCTTACAAAACCACTAGGTTTTCCTCGTTTTCCTACGTAAACCTTAAAACTGAATTTTCAAATTTAAAAAAAAAATTATCTTGGGATACTACAAGTTGAACGTTTCGCGAATAAGTTCAACTTCCAAACTCTAAAATCATCAAACTTTCAATCGAATTCATCGTGAAACTCTCTTTTTCAAGGTCTTTTTTGGACGAGCCCCTAATTTTTTTTCCAATTTTATTCAAACACAAAGCGAAAAATTCCTTCTGTAAATTATAAAACTACAGATTTAAGCCATCAACATTCAGTACACCAAAAAGTTGTAATTTAAGAGCCCAGCAAATCCTCTTTTGCCTCTCCCCCCCTCTCTTCGAATAAATTTGATCGAGGAAAACAACAAAAGATCTCGTGACCGAAATGAAAAATACTCGCAACAAAATTTAATATTGAGAATTCAGGCACAAAGTCTAAAATTAATCGAATTGATATGCAACAATCCATGATTGCTTATTCGTTTTGAAATTTCATCAATCTTTCGGATTTTTTTTTTTGATCATCAGCTACACGAAAATTTACTATTTCCATCACCTGGATCACTATTCGAAGAATTTTGAAATTTTGCATGAAACTTACGTATATATCTGATCATTATTTGGTAAAAATTCACAAAATTTGGATTTTTATAAGAAAATAATTTCTAAATAATTTTTTTTTCACGCCCCTCCCCATAAATATAAATGGTGCCTGAGGTCTGCAAATTTTTTAAAAATGTAGAAAATGAAAAAAAAATCGATTTTTTTTTCTTACCTCTTAATACCTACAGCTTTTATTAAATGAAAACAATTGAGAAATTTTTTAGCCTTCCCAGAAGAAAAGTGAATGTTGATGGTACTCAAGCTGGCTGATATTTCCAAAAAGCTACATTCTGATTTTTTTTTAGCTCGAGAGAAACAATAAAAGGTTTGTCACTTCAACGATTATTAATGTAAGTCTATGGCTTCTCTCTCATTACTCGTATGGAGAGTGAGAACTAAAAATTTTTTCAGCGATGAACATTTTTTCCAATTTTACTTTTGGAAATTTGGGTCAGCTTGAACTATTTTTTTCCTTTACATCTCTTCTCGAGTTGGAAAAATTTTCAACAATATTTTTGTTAAGATCTGAGACTCATTTAAGAGGTGGAAGAGAAAATTTTTCAAGTTTGCGACATTTTTCAGAATTTTTTCACGAGAGGCGAGAGGATTTGCAGCTTTTGCACATCGCTGATACTTCACGAATAGACCAGAAACTCGATTAAATTCACTTTCTCACAAAAAACTACTATTTTTCATCAGCTCATAACTATGAATAATAACTCAAGATTTTTTTTCGAATTTTGACAGGTTACTCTCTCATTTATAGATCAGTGAAAATTATCGAAAATCACTGAGAAACAGTCAAAATTGCAGCACAGGAGAAAATCAGTGAAAAAATTTTCACTGAAAATAAATCAGCGACAAAAATCACTGGAAAATCAGTAAAACTCGTGAAATTTACTGGAAAATCAGTGAAAATTCACTGACAAATCAGTGAAATTCATGAAGTTTACTGAAAAATCAGTGAAAATTAACTGAAAAATCAGTGAATTTCGCTGATTTTTCCTGTGCTGCAATTCTGACTGTTTATCAGTGACTTTTCACTGATTCAGAATGAGAGAGTAGATAATTGTTTTAGATTTTAAAGGAAGCATTCAATTCGTGACAGTTAAATTTATCTCATAACCTAGCCCATTCATGGAATTACCATTTTATTGTAGCTCTGTTCAATTTTCACGATTTTTTGTCAATTTTCGTAATTTTTTCATGAAAAAGTTATGAAGGAGTTGAAGAGAACTTGACGACTCATCTATCATCTGCGACTATAATAATTCATATTTTCAATACTTTCATCATTTTTGTAGTTTTTACCATGGATTTGACTCCAGGGCTGGGCTGAAGGGAAGGGAAAAAGCAAATGGAACATTCTGCCCCTCCCCAAAATAGCATTTTTAGTCAGTAAAAATCGTACTTTTGAATCGAAAAACTACATTGCTCTTCCCCAACAGGCCAAATTTTATTCATCCCTGTTTGACTCGCGTCAATTCCTCCACATCTTTTTCGAATCACTTGGACTGTCCTACGCCACATTTCAGAAGAATTTCGAAACTTCGGTTTTTTCGCTACTACGTAATACATAAAACCCATCGATAAATTGACAATTGGGCAAAATTCAAGCATCAGCAGTTATCTTTTCGAGTGGGCGATTGATAATGCACTATCTAAATCTCCACCGAATGAAAAATACGCAATTCTCTCGTGAAATCGTCAATACCTCGATGCATTTTTTTAGGTCATACGTGTACATGGTAAAAATCAAACCCCCCGGAAAAAATTCCAAAGAATACTCGACCAAATTCAAGAACTTATTACCAATTGGGTAACACATTCATCGATGAACTCATCTTCACCGTGAACATCTCTCTTCCAATATGTAGAATAAACAATACTCGAAAAAACGTTGATCTAGATCTATAAATCTACATTCGAACATGAACACGTAACGATCCAACTTACGAAATCATTTTCAGCAGCGTTGAATCCGATTACGTCTCTGTATTTCCACGCATCGTGTACCCAAGTCTCCGATACGACAGGAACTCTAAAGGTCATCGCGTAAAAATACTTCTCTCCGCTGCACAATTTCGCTATCAGGTGAGTAACTTTGCAATGCATTTCTTTTCGAACGCTGCCACCCATATGATGTACCAATAATTTCAATTCCAGCTAGAAAAAAAAAATCACAGCTACAGTATGAAAAATTTATCTCGTACGAGAATTTTTCGAAAAAAAAATCATCCACCAGCGTCATCGCAGCTGATATTGTCTATTTATAGAACCCACATCAAAAGGTAAAAGAGAACAAATCGCACGTAAACATTTTAAAAATTTGCATTCGATGTTGGGCGTTTCGCACATTTGAGAAGTCTTGTTCTTATTCGCCATGAATCATGTCCCCTTCGCCTTCATCAAGATGAATCGTCAACTAAACAATTTTTTCTCGTTGCCTTATGTTCGCATAGACCGTAACACTCGTGTGATTCGCGGAACCGACCGACACTCCTTTCGCACTCGAACGTCACCAAGAATTCAATTTTTTCCAAACCACGGGTCAAAAATAGCTCATCGTTTCGACTCATTACTATCTTCGGTTGACAAATTTATTTCCAAATGCAATTTTACCATTCTCGAGTCGATGATCGAACCTCGCAGCATATTTTTTAAGGGTAAAAATAACTCGTGAATTCTTCCTGCGTGCATATTTCCTAAATATACCGAAATACCAATTACGCTTCCATCGTATTTCATCACCTATCTATCCCCCGCGTTTTCATATCGTCGGTGCATTTCCCTTCCAGTCTGGGTTAAAATAAACTAGCTCACGTCCGACCCTATATCAATCGAGAAGCCTGAAACCAGCGCCGGAAATTCAATTACTCGACAGTCCGGCGATTATTTAATTCTCATCGCCGAATTAAAGACTCGAGTCGAGGTTTTTCTTTCCTGTGCCGGACGATTCTTCGTAAAATTTATCTCCAGTCAGATCTCCATACGTAAAGAATACGAGATAAAGAGGAAATTAACTTCAGTCAACTGTCACTCGCCACTCATTGTTTTGGTAATTACGCTAAACCACTTGGAAAAAATTCGAAAACTAAAACGAATTAATTGAATAATAAGTCGTGATTATCTCCATACTTGTTTCGTCTCTTAGTGTTAAAAATTTCAATAAAATAAACGCAAAATACGATAAGAAAATTGAGCACACTTCAGACAATTTACTCGCTTTTAACTCGAGTGAGTCGTCGAAATAGCGATTTGAAAATTCTTCAATTTCACGCGTAATATTTCGTCTCTCACATTCCGAGTTGGTCGACGAAACCGTGCCAAATCGCCACGGTTCATCGCTTCGGAGCGCGTTGGTGTCGCGCAAATATCGTACTTATTTTAATGACCTAAACTCAAGAGGGTCTTTTGAGTCATCTAACCTTCGAAATCTTTGCAATGGCCCGTTTCGAAATGTATACGAAGAGTAGACATGTTTTGAAAATTTTTTTCTCTTGCTCTCTTTTTCATCAACCGCAAAAACATACGTCGAGGTCGAGCTCGAACGTAAGAAAGGTTGTTTTTCTCTCTTCGCTTAGGTTAATACTTGTATAAGAAAATATGAATTGATATCAATTCAATTTTCAAAGCATTTATAACAATAAAAAAAATGGATATCTTTGAATACAGAACTAGAAAAAATACTACCTACTGGATTTTTGAAAGAAAAATATTCTCCAGATAGGTATACGTATTAAAACAAAAGACCATCTTCAATTCTTCAAAATGAAATAAGAGACGATATAATTTCTCGACCAAGATTCATACACCCGTAGATACAATGACAGGTTTTTTTTGCATTATTATTCTCGAAAAGTTTATATTTCTCATTTATTCATCCGCAATCACCTCACTTCCTTTTATACTATGAAAATCCTTCGATTTTACATCACGTTCGTTCGTATCAATCTGGTCAACTTGATCATGAAATATACTATCACCTCCTGCTACGCCGAACATTGACCTTCGGTTGGTTATATTACGCGTATGAGATATCAATCACAATACCGCCATTGTTTATATCGAATGAAATTTGGAAATTGTATTCTTAACTAAGGCTAAGTTGATAGGAATGATAGAGTTGTTTAGAAACATGAGAGTTGTAAGAATTGATTTTAAAAAATGATAAGAATTTTTGGTTAAAATCAATTTTCAAAATTATAAAAATCATCGAACGAACTGGAAATTATTGATTGTTCTTTTATTGTCCCCCTTCATCTCTTTACCCAATTTAACAATAAAAATAAAAATCGCACTTTTTTAAACAAGTCAAAATGGCAAAAAAATCATTTTTAGGATTAGACACAAGGGTGCAGCGATTTTCAACTTTTTTTCGAATTTTGAAGGACCAACGCCAAAAATAATTGTGGAATGATTTCAAAAAGACGGGGTAAAAATTTGAAATTTTTGGTCTACGTTAACCCCTCTTCCCAGAAGCTCAAAGTTTCAAAATTTTTTCGAGTAAATTCTATATTTTTTCATTATTTTTGTGGATGGTTAGTCGTATAATGGCAATGGAAAAGTAAAAAAATTTCCCCGATTTTTCTTGATTTTTTAGGCTGTTAACATGATTTTTGTATACGATTAAGAACACTGATTTTGAAAATTTTTGAAAGTTAACACAAAATATATAAATTATGGACTTTGATTCATTTTGTGAGGTTATTTTTCCTTCAGATGGATGGAATACGACCCCCAAACCCTATTTCCGTGGAGGGGGGGGGGGAGGTGAGACCATGGGCCAAAAAATTTCAAATTTTCACACCTTTTTGAAGTCCAGTTATTTCACAACTATTTTTGGCATTAGACCAATCAAAATTCGAAAAAAGTTGAAAATCGCTGCAATCTAATTAATAAATACCTAAAATGATCAACGATGATTCAAAGGAAACTAAGCCTTGTTTTTAATCAAGATGGAAAAATTTAACAAAAAAAGGGTAATTAAAATTAAATTACAGCTAGGTTCGCATGTTTGATGAGCTCATCCTAATATATTTTTCAGGTATCAAACACAGATTTTGAGAAAAAATAGTGACTTTAGTGACTTTTTATGGGGTAAAAGTGACCATTTTTTGAAAAAAGTGATCAATTTTTTAATTTTTTCTCATAAATAAATACTCGGTCCCCACCATTTTTTTTCGTAACTCTAAACTGTATTTTTCTCTTCGATAGAGCTGAAAAAACTTGTTTTCTGAAAAAAAATTTACTAACAAATCTTAATATCAGTATTTCTTTAATTTTATGCAAGAGCGGTAGGCCGTTTGAACGAAAAAAGTGACCAATAGTGACATTTTGGCAAAAAAAGTGACTTTTCGTGACCAACCTTAAAAATAGGGGACAAATCACTGAAAAAAGTGATTCTGTTTAATGCATGATTTTTACCAATTTGAAGATTTTTGCAAAATTCAAAATTTTAATATTTTTACAAGTTTGAAAATTTCAACTGTACCTACTCTACAAATTGGGTAAAAATTTCAACAATTTTTTAATAATTTTGACCGAAGTTATTTTCGAGATTTTTTATACTCTCAGATTAATAATCTCAGTCTCAGTCAACACGGTATTCAATAGACAGAAAAATCAGGATTGAAATGAACAAGGGGAGCAGCAAGGGCAGCTCTATTCCCACCATTAACATTAAATGACAAAAATTTGAATTTTCAGCTAGAAAAAAGACATTCAAGTTGAAAAATTTCTAATAAATACGGTGATTTTTTTTTTTTAATTAAAGAAATTTTGAACAAAAAAATCGTTGCATGTTTAATCAGCTTAATTTTCTCCAACCCCCTTCCCCTTTTTAAAAACCCTGCGTTGATTTAACGAAATATAATGTTTCAATTGTTGAACATCGTTGATCAATCAATTACGTTATATAATTTGTTATTTAGACAGAAATTTGCATAGATTTTATACAATACTGACAATTCTAACAAATAATTTGTCCATTTTTTTACAACACTTTCTAGAATTCTCCCCCACCTCGAGGTATCCTCCATTTGTGATTTACAATTCCAATTGCTTCTTAAGCAAAACAAACACATCGAAAATTATTTCAATTTTGAAAACCGGGTTTTTCATATGTCAAAAGTTTTACTTTTCGATTCAAATTTCTTATCATCATTTGATTCCAAATTTATACTTTCGTAAATTTTATTCTAAAAAGTCATCATTTATCACAAATTTTCCAACTGCAACGTCTTTTTCCCCACTAAAAAAACTATTCTGTCCAAAATGTCTAACAAAATTTGTTGAGCAAAAAGCTTGACTTAGCTTGACTTTTTCTCCCCCCCCCCCCCAAAAAAAAAAACTAGATTTTTGTGATTTGTAGGTATTTATAGAAAATTTAAATTTAAAAAAAAAATACATTAAATTCAAAAAACGTAATTTTTAATAGCTATATTTTTGAAAAAAGCTTGACCTTTTAAGTAAATCAGGGTAAATTGGTCAAAACGCTTGACTTTTCAGGACCGGCATAACCTTTTTGAAAAAAGCTTGACTTATCAGGACAGCTTGACCAGTTAGACACCCTGTGTCATTTGAAAAAAAAAGAAAGAGAAGTTATTTTTGGATCTTTATTTCATTTCGAAAAAATTAACATGGTTGCTCAACACTAATTTCAACAAAATCTAAAGAAATCCTACCCTCAATGTCGATATTCAATTGGGTCAACTTGGCATACTCGTATATGTTTTAATTCTTTTTATAAATCCGCTTTCGCATAATTACAAGTTTTTTCACTTTTATGAAAATTAACACCCGAAATTTTAACGATTCGGAATTCATAGAAATTTCGATAATTTGAAAAACTTTTGAACGCTACAAAGTAAAGCATACGTATGATTTTTAGAACTTTTACGACTCGAAAAAAATTAACGTAGCGTGAAATTCTTGCAAAAATTACGAGAATTAATAATTTTTAATGAATTTTACTGCAATTTTATAATTTTAATACCATTATCCATTTTTATCGCCATTTTTACCCTCAAATTAACGAACCAATCATTTAAAACCTTTTTAACGATGCAAATTTCCAAAAGATGAAATCCGCGTTTTCAAATTTTCATCTATGGAAGAAATTTATTCCATCATCAGGTCCGAGGATTCGCGAAAATTACCAATTCAAGAACTCAACCAACGGTGGCGGCGACGATCCAATTATAATCATGAAACTTACATAACCTGCATACCTTCCGTTCTCTCTCCTCGTATCACTGCTGACGTCCATAAACCGTCATTAGGTACGTATGGCGTACCTAAAACGGCGATACCTGTGAGCTCTCAGACCCACCATCGCCAAAAACGATAACATCTGGAACTAGTCTGTACTCGTAAAGCACCTTATCGCGAAGAAACTATTTAATTAATAACACAAACACCACCGGGTATGCGGTGTAATTTTAACACAACCACACAAACACATGAGCCGATAACAAGGCGAGCGTTACCAGAGCGGAGAGACGACGCGACGTCGCGTACACGCACCGCACCGTATCGTCCGGAATGCAATATGGCTATCGCTTATGGGTACTGTATTTTTCTAAGCTGAGTATGCGTACGTAAACAAAATAATATGTACTGGCTGTGGTATTCCTTACCAGTTCTTTTTCTTGTTTGAATCCGGTGAAACATATGACTTGGCCGGATAACGCGTGACAGTATAGGGGTTTTGTAATCGTCGAAAATGGTAAATACTGGTCACCCGATTCTTCTCGTTTCTTGGCCATCTCCAGTATGGCTGTACGTCCCAAAATTCTGAAAAAATCATGAATTATAAACCTTTTGAATGTTCAAACAGAAGAGACAAATAATTGATTGAAAGTCAAACTCTACGACAGTAATGGAAAATTTCGAAGTAGATCTAATATTCCATTTCCTGGGGATTGGGTATGGGAAAAATGGAAAAATCAATATCTATGCTAAAGGAGCAGAGTACCAAAATTTCAAAAAAAAACCTCAGAATAATAGCCAAATCATAAAAATTGCAGTTCAAAATATTTTCAAGCTTTTAATGTTGCACAAAAAATAAAAAATTGATTGAAATATCACAAAAATGCTGCCATAAATGCAACAAAAAAGCTTCAAATTGGTTTAAAAATGGTTAAAATTGCATGAAAATAACTAAAAATAATACGAAAGTTGTTGAAAAATCATGAAAATTGTCAAAAATACTAACAATTATTTTAAAAGAAGTAAAAATTGATCATAGTATTTTAAACGAAGCAAAAAAATTAGTCGAAACAATTCATGAACTCGTTTAAATCACAATGAAAGTCGTAGGAAAATTATTACAATTCCTGACAAGAATAAAATTTTCAACACGACAAAAAAAATGCAGGGCCATTACACCATCGAAGTAGATCAAAAATGAAGTTACTTCAAAGTTACCAGATGGGTTTTTCAAAAAAGTTTTCGATTTTTTAGTTTAAAAATCTCCAAAACTACACCAGAAATTCTTCAAACCCTCAATAACTTTTTTGCATCAAATTTTTCTAAAAAAAAAAGGTGTTAAAAATTCCTAAAAATCGCCAACTTTCTAAAATAAATTGGTATCATTTAGGCATTCAATAGCTGTTTTTCATTGTAGGATTAAATTAAAAATGAAAATAGAAGATACGAGTAATTAACGAGTAATGGGACATTTATGGTACATTATGTGGACATTTTATGCCTGTAAAAAACATGATTTATTGACCAAGTAAAACTAAAGTGAATTTTTTTAAAAATAAAGTTCTACAATCAAAAATCTGCTCAAAAAATAATTTTTTTGTTTCAACTTATTGAAAAATAAATTTCCCAGTGGCCAGACATCCCAGCCGAAATTTGAAAAAAAAAGTAACTTTAGAAACTTCTGACATTCGGAAAAGTAACCACAAAAGTCAAAAAAAGTAACATTTTTTTAAAAATTTTAATTCATAAAAAAGTCATTCAAATTTTTACTTGAAGGGTTCGTAAAACTAAAATTCCATGGTATACTTTTTTCAAATCATTTTTAAAGCAATTTTTGTTTTTTTTTTAAAGCAAAATTTTTTAACCCAATTTTTTTAAAGCAAAAAGTTTTTGCTTTAAAAAATGTAACTTTTTTGAATGAAAAGTAACCAATAGTAACTTTTGAGTACAAAAAGTAACTAATAGTGACTTTCTTTGAAAAAAGTAACAAAGTAACCTACTGGGATGCCTGAGTGGCGGTTTATGATCAAAAGTCACGGAAAAAATATGAAAAGCCTTTCATTCCGTAAAGGATAGAGAGACAGAAAAGAAAAAGAATTGAAAATTTTGAAAATTTATCAAATGCCCAATCGTTACAAAAATCCCCGGCCAATTTCAGCAAAGTCAAAAATTCTCAGATCTTGTTCGAAACGCCAGGTCTGGCAACACTGGTCAATCCTTTAATTTTTTTCAAGATTTTTTTTACAACCCCCCCCCCCCCCCGCCCATAGGGTAAGCGAAAAACCTCCACGAAGGCTTGGGGTTGGGAGAGAAAACGTTGATGTTATCGAACAGTTACGATTTCACGTTTGAATACCTTAATTAGGGGTCTCATAAAATGAGATCGATTAAGCTGGTAGTGGATCTGTTTGGGTAGTTTTGAAAAACCTTTGAAAATAAATTTTTGACCTATCATACAGAATTTCAAAAATTCAACTAGATTTTTTTGGAAAAGCTCAATTTTTAAAAGTACTTTTTCATTTATAAATCAGTGAAAATTACCGAAAATTATTGGAAAACAGCAAAATTGTAGCACAGCAGTAAATCAGGGAAAAAATTTTACTGAAAACGAACAGTGAAAAAATTGCTAGAAAATCAGTGAAAATTCGCTAAAGTCAGTAAAATCTCTGAAATTCGCTGAAAAATCAGTAAAATTCTTAAAAATCAGCGAAAATCCGCTGAAAATCAAAGAATTTTGCTGATTTTTCCTGTGCTGCAATTCTGACCATTTATCAGTGACTTTTCACTGATTAGAAATCAGAGAGTAAGTCAAACTTCGAGATTACTATTTAAAAATGTGTACGAAATTCAGAAGTACATATATTTTTCTATCAAGTAAATATTTAAATCTTCTAATGATAATATGCCTCGGGAACTTGATACCACAAGGAGTAAAAGTTCATAAATTTTGACCTAAATTCAACAAAATAATTACGGATCCTACGGATCATACTATAGATATCATTTTTTAATATTTTCAATGATGCTCAATTGCTCATCTGAAATATCAATCCACTTTTTGAAGCGACCCTCCATTCCTCAACGCTCCATTAAGAATTCCAAAATTTTCAAAAAAAACTTTGAAAATCGTATGCCATGGTTTGTTTAGTTTTCAGCGGTATTGCTGCTGCTGATCTCAAATATCAACTAAATTCTCAGAAATTCACCTTCTCAAGCCTCTAAAATGCATCAATTTTGAAAAAAATTATAGTTCTCATGTCATCACAATATTTTACTAATTCATAGCTGAAAATATGATGGGAATTTCCCCTCTCTCTCTAAAACCATTATAAAAGTTACAAAAAATTTGCACTTTCACATTTTTTAGTAGCATACTGAACACGTGAATCATCAAAATGTGAGAAAGAATTACTCGTGTTTGCCTATTCTTGTATTTTTGCCAAAAAAAAAAAATGAAAAATAAAGATTTCTCGTAATTTTGATTTAATCTTGTTAGGATGGAGGAATTTTTTTTGCAATTTCGAATTGAAAATTTGCAAAAATGAAGACTTCTTTTTACAAAAAATTTGAAAAAAATCTTCACTGAATCAGAAAATGGAGGGATGGGATTAGAAATCCGAAAACGTTTGAATTTTAGCCCACCCCCTCCCTTGATACAGACTACGACACGTTCCCAACTACCTAGCTGACGGATGGATTAGACGAAAGACGAGAGGACAGGGGCAGTTGAATTTCAACCTCAAAACATACAGCTAAACAGTTCCCTGTTCTTTGACTCAACCTTACCAATATTTAGGTCCAAATCAATCAAAATCATTCGTATCTCCACTCGATCAAAATAACGCCAATTTTCTCATTTTCATTTTCCTTGTTTTTAAAGGTTCTCATATCGAAAAAATTTTTAACACGAAGTAGGTACGTCAAAGTTCTACATACTTCGTAGATAGCGGTTCAAGTTTCGAAAAAATTTTCAATCTTGGAGTGTTGCCATTTGAAAAAAATGTTTGCTTATTTTCCTAAAAAATGTTCGACATGAAATTTGTTCGAGTAAAAATTACATATTTGAGGAAGTCGAGGGGGGAGGGGGAAGCACACTGAAGCTGAAATCAACAAATGACGCAATAATGTTGATTCGAAAATTAAAAACACGAGATTTAAAAAATTATCATTATTATTATAATGCAAAATACGCAGATAAGGAGAGAGAAACAATCATATTTTATAAACAGATGAAATTTTCTAGTTCGTCATTCGATGATACGAAATTAATTCGATAATACGTTTTTTGGGAACCCTCGAAAATGATTTTTTTTTTTGAAAATTCAATTCATGTACTCTCACATTCTGAATCAGTTAAAAGTCACTGATAAATAGTAAGAATTGCAGCACAGTAAAAATCAGCAAAATTCACTGATTTTCAGCGAATTTTCGCTAATTTTTCAAAGATTTTCACGAACTTTTCAGCAAATTTCATAAACTTTACTGACTTTTCGGTGAATTTTCACAGATTTTCCAGTAATTTTTCTCACTGATTGTTTTCAGCAAAAAAAAATTCACTGATTTTCTCCTGTACTGCAATTCTGACTGTTTCTCAGTGACTTTCGATAATTTTCACTGATTTATAATTTGAGAGAGTAGTGATCCAATTTTTTTTTTCATATTATCCCCAGATTTTTAAATAAAAATTTGTTTGATTTAAAGGTCCATTTTATCATGTCCCTTTGAGGCAAAATCATTTCTTTTTAACAGCTTTTGCACACGAAGAAAAACAAATTCTCAAAAAGATTTTTCTCTATCCCCAGGACAACTTTCAGATAGGGATAGGAAAAATCGAGATTTTTACTTGAATTTGAAAAACACTTTTTAAAAAAAAAAACACTCAATTTTATCGTACAATTTTTTAAATTCATTTTTAAATAAAATTTCATCAGAACTGAAACTCAGAAAAAAAGCCCATTCGTAATTCAAAAATGAGCCATTTTTTGTAAAAAAAAAATATTTCAATCTTTGAAAATCAACAACACCACCTCCCCACCTATCTTCAACTTCACAAACATCGTATACATATCGTCATCAAACCAGACTCAGCCCCCCCCTCCGGCTCTCCCCAACCTTAATTATTTTACAAACACTTACCGATAATTCGGTCCATTTGATTCGATTTGCTCGAACGTATTCACAACGTATATGGACAAAACATCGTCGGCTGGATTGGTTTGGATATCCTCGGCAACCGTAACCGGCACGTCGAATAACTGCGGTAAAAAGAAGACAAAAACCATAAAAATAAATTACTCGACTAACTAAAAGAATTCAACGCGAATAAGTACTTTTGCACGTTTAGACGATCGAACGGGTAAAGGTTAAATTGCGATACACGATACTCGCTAATCATATCGATCCGACGTTCGATCAGCACCCCGGGCAAATCACCATTTTACATACAATGTAACGAATCGTTCGATTCACACGACCAACATACAATGCACGAGTAACCATAGAGCACGGGTACGAAAAAACAAATACATAAAACATCCCAACCACGTTGAAGTAAAATTCGCCCAGCGGATAAAAATAAAAATCAAACAACGTAATTACCGTTAAAACAACACCAGTGTTACCCGGCGAATTACGGATACCAAAAAAGAACCGAGCTTCGTACAATATTCCTATTGAAAATTTCACGACGTGGATCAACAATGAGAAAAAAATTCCATAGGGGGCTCCTTCGTCCAATTTCGACTTGGAAAAATTCCGGTAAATAATCAACACTCGCATTTAAAGTGTATCTCGTCGAGTCGCACAGTAGTGTGCGTCTCACTCGAATTTTTTTTCTCATTTTTACTCTCTTTCATCTTCATAAACATACACGAACGATAGAAACATAATAACAATAACTTATGTACTCGAAGAACGCAAAAACATTTTTCTCAACTCGTCCAATGTTCGCATTTATTGAAACCATATCGATAATATTTATTTTCGAGCGAAACACGCAATAAAATGCACTACATTGCGTTTTGTAATGCGTTCTATTTAACAGAAAGGGTGTTGGTGTTTTTTTTTCTCTCCGGTTTCAATAAATACCAAAACATTAAATTCCTCCCTTTTCTCCGGCTCCGATCTACTCGATCCGAGAAACCTATCTGCGTTAACCTAATAAAAAAAAACAGCTGCGTTGAATATCGACAAGGTACATCTCAAATTATCGTCTTACATGGTTATTTGTCATAAATGCTCGTTCTTCCTTATTTCGTCTATACTTTATATGTTCATTGAATTCCAATCAAGAAAGCACGCACGTACTAATACTATGCACACATACGGATAACTTTCATATCACATTTCACCTTTCCAAGCACCGTCGAAATTATTGTACCTATGTTCGATGGGTTGCTGACCTGTATTTGAATTCGCAAATTTACCTAGCACGATTTATTCGTAGGCGAATTTTCCCTTTCCGTCGGTTCCGTTATAGAAACGAAAACAACGGAAAAAAAATCGAAGTTTAAAATACTTCGATGAAACGACTGCCGTGTACTCGAGTTTGGCAAAATTTCAAACTAAGGCACATACACGTTGAAAATTTTGAATTTTGTGGTAAAAATAGCCCGTAATTTTGGTATTCAGTGTGAATTTTCCTTTCGACGAAGAAACCCGAAAATTGACGAATTCTTCGGTATATAAGTCAAGGTCAAGTTTATATTTTCCAATGGCCATATGTACTCGAACAGGGTTTAAATACGTATTAAAAAAATAAAAATTTAATAATTTTTTTTCTCCGACGGTTTAACTCGAGTGCTCGGCAATGACTACATAAAGTACTAGGAAATCCGGATATGGGAACTCCTTACATGTGAATTAAAACATGGTGACAATTAAATAGTAAGTAATTGTAGAACATATGAAGTTTGGAGCAAATCTAAGCCACGACAGAAGATCTACTCGCGTGTTATTTAGATGTTTCCAAGATGCAATTAAAAATGTAATTTATTGTGTTTTTCGAAGTATTTCCTAATGTCGTATCCATTGAAATGGTACTTTACACAATGCTCTTTTTTTCTCTTACTCGGTTAATTGGTTTGTTTTTGCAATAAAACATGTACGTGTGGTTTAGAATATAATATACAAGAAAGTGCAGAATTGCAGTCGATTCAAGAAAAATCTAAATTGGAATTTAAAAAATTTTCAAATTTGGACAGAAAAATCATCACATTAAAATGTTGTAAGAATTGTTTAATAAATGAGGTTAATTTTTCTTGCAGAGAGGAAGTCTTAGAAATCATGGATATGTTTTTGAAGATCTTTACAATCATTTTCACGTCGACTGAGCGAAGATTTGGCGAATTCTGAGCTACCGAAGTTGATTTTTCGATTTTTGGTGAATTTTTGAAAATGGCTGAAATGGTACAGTGATTAGGGTGAGCCGAAACCACAATGATTTTTGAGTTTTAATACCGCGCAAAAGACGGGGGCTTGGGAGACTAGAAAAATAAATGAAACAATTCGAAATCGATTAGTATCTTTCGATTGCGCAAGAGCCTTCAATTCCTTAAAAATTGTCAAAAATTCCATATTTTCAAAAAATTTAAAAATTCAAAATTGATTAAAACCAAATTTAGAGCTTCTTTAGTGATTACATCTAGACCAAAAACCACAATTTTTTCTGATAAAAACGATGTTTTATAACAAAACTTAATTTTTCTACATAGATGAAGAGTATAAGAGAAATTAACAACAGCTATGAAACATTGATTTTTCGAAAAAAAAATTGCTATTGGTCTACGTAATCACAAAATAAGTTCTAAAATTATTGGCATGGGCTGATAGACTGAGTAGTCTAAACCCAAAAAGAGAAAGGAAAAAAAAGTTCTAAAATTAATTTTAATCAATTTTGAATTGTCACGAAGTGAAAATATGAAAATTTATTTATGTAGGTACTAAAACAGTCCCCGAATCAATTACAACCATTTTCGAGTCGATCTGAAATCTACAGCCAAAACTTACTTTGTATTATTGCTTCAGAAGACGATATAATCATCTTGAGCAACTTAATGCGAAGACGGGTGTGAAAATTCACTGAAAAACAGTCAGAATTGCAGCACAGGAGAAAATCAGTGAAATTTTTTGACTAAAAACAAATCAGTGAGAAAAATCACTGGAAAATCAGTGAAAATTCACTGAAAAGTCGGTAAAATTTATGAAATTTGCTGAAAAATCAGTAATTTTTTTTGAAAAATTAGCGAAAATTCACTGAAAATCAGTGAATTTTGCTGATTTTTCCTGTGCTGCAATTCTGACTAACAATTTATCAGTGACTTTTCACTGATTCAGAATGAGAGAGCAGTAGAATGGAAATCGCCTTGATGACATTAGAATGTTTTATTTTGATAAAAATCAAAAATAATACGTACTTAATTTTGATTTATACACAATTGAAAAGCAGATGGATAAAATTATCAAGATCAATTAAAATTTGATATTTTTATGAAAAGTTTCTTTCATATGTAATTTTATTTTACTTGAACATTTTTTGCCACGAAAAATCTACATATTTTCTCATCAATTCTGGAACAAATGAGTTTTCCAACTAGTCCTATCCTCTCGTCCATCCCTCGCACCCCTTCACCTTCTACATATATTCGAAAAACCCCATCATGAATTTCTATTAGAAACATGACATTGAAATTATTTCAAGCAATTAGGTACATACATATAATTACGTTTATACAACCTTACGTCAAATAAATTGAAAGTTCTGCATAAGTGGAAAAAAATTAACAATATTCATGACCAACTTTCGAATTAAAATGAGTAATTATGTCATCATCATGACTATTCAAAATAATGATAACAAACATTCAACAAATACCACAATATTTTGTAATTTCAAGAATTTAATTTTTTTTAAATTATTATGAAGACTATTTTTTGTCCGTCTCCCTTTTCTAAATAACAAAAAATGTTCGAAATAAATTTACAAAATACAGATTTGAACTTTTTGGGAAACAGGGTAAAAATAAAACGAAATTCAATCATAAAGAAAAGAAACCAACTTTTTTGAGATTACCAATTTCAAAAATTTATATTCATTTAAACGAGCAATTTTTTTAGCAAGAACCTGAAATCACATGAGAATGAACTCCAAGATGGACAAAATTTTTTAAAATTCTCTTCTGTTTTGAATTGAAAAAGTAATGACAAAACGTTGACCCCAAAGTTGAAAAAAAAAACTAAGAGCCGGTGGAAAAAATCGTTGGTTGGCTACTTTGGTAAAAATGGTCCAAAATTCAGAAGTTCATGAATCGTTGTACTCGTCTTTGTTTAAGCTTAAGCGTTTCAGCGTCGTTCGGTCGAAAATGACCCTGGGACGAAACCGATGCTGACAATGAAATGCACAGCAAGGAAAAAAAACAATGAAAATGTAAATTATAGCAAGATTTAAAGAAAAAATCAATGCAAAAGTAAAATTTTCAACATTTTTTATCAGAAATTTTCAATTGAAAGTTGAAAAAGAATTTCTCAAAACAAAACACACAAAATTTTCTACACAATTTTACCTAACGAGGTAGAGGGGGGAGGAGAGGGAGGGTTAATTTCTGTGCAAATTCGAAGCCAGAAAAATGCAACGAAAATGTAAGAAAATGTAAAATTTTTCACTTTCCAATTTCACAAAACGTTTTGAATGAAAATTTAATATAGCTTATTTTCAAAATTTCATACTTTTTTGTATAATTTTAAATTTTAAATTTTTTGGCAAAAAAACGTTGTATAAAACTTTGGAAAAAATGTTTTGATTTTCTCTAAATTTTTAAATAATGTTTTTGAATCTTTTTCCACTTGAATTTTTTGGTCAAGATCTCAACACTTTTTCTCAACTTTTTCGACTGGTACGCAGTTGGACACCATGAAACAACAATATTAAAATTTTTATCACTTTAAAAAAAAAATTTACAGCTAGAGAACTCTTTTGAAGAAATTTAAAAAAAGTAAGCACCAATCATAACTGTCGTGAAAATTTTATCAAAAAATTCAAAAAAAATAATCATGAAGGTGAGTAATATTTCCAGAATTGAAAAAATTTGGTTTTCCAATTTGAATTTCTTTTTTTTGGACTAAAATGTCATGAAAAGAAGAGGAAGCTGCTTTCTTTCTCTTCAAAACTCAAGTCTCTAAAATATTCAGTCCACTTTCGTCTTTAAATTCAGTTGCCTACAACTAAAAAATGAGTATTTTTCATTCTACGAAGATTTTTTCAAAATCAACACTTGAACTCTCGAAAATGAGAAATACCAACATAACAAATCCAAACCAACTACCAAAGATTCGATTCGCCCATCACTCACAACCTTCCCCTTAAAACTCCTTATACGTCTACCTATATGAAATACCACATTTAAAATCTCACTCATCATCCAATTATTAAACCAATACCACCTTCTAGCACATAAAAGAAAAACAAACACCAAACATATCTCTTCACGAGAAATAGTCCCATACCTCATCGTAACTTCTCTTCGACGTATTCTCACATCAACCGAACTCTAATGTAGTAAATTTCCGTACAGTTTACGTTTCGACACATCGTTTTCCTCCCAATTTCCGCACCGTATATCGGTAAATGAGCTGTCACATACAAAATAAACACCTCTCACTGACCCTCTGCTCCACCCCAGCACCGAATCCAAATACCAAAAACCACGAACGTCGCCACCATGCCGCGAATCACATACCACGTATCCGTATGTACAAACAAAATTACGCGTTTGTTTTGAAAACTATACAAAATCATAGAAAAAGAAAGACGGGGAAAAATTTTTTTTTTCAACATTTTTACTCGCTTAGAACGCATCTATAATAATACCCCGATCGCCCCCGACGTATAAAAAAATAATTAATTAGTTGGCTCGATTTAAAAAATGAAACATACTAATTTCGAAGAATGTCCGAGTAAACTTTGGAATGCATCTGTCACAAACCTCAAATATACATAAAACAAAGACCAAGCTATGCGACACAACCAACGCCATAGCACGCACACACTTTCAAGAGAAAAATGTCGCCTGGATTTGTTAACTGGCCAAAAATAATATACTCGTATCAGCTGTGTTATGACAAAGCTCACATGTTACTCCAAAAAAAAACTTAATTTTATTCAATTCGAAGAACAATGTAGCTTCATAAAAAGAAATAAATAGTCGTAAAGTACGAGACATTATCACCTCAGTGTTATCATTCAATTTGATACATTCGTATGTATTACGTATGTACGAGTACATCGAGTGCAATTACCAGACAGACGTCGTTTCCAATTTGATAAACCAAATTGGATTCATTAAGCTATCAGCGATGTAAATTTGAAAAATAATATCGTATTTAATTACTCTTAATAAACGTTAATATTCAACATGGTGAGTTGTGTTTTCACTATTACTCAAAGTTTACTTAGACAATATGTAATTATACTTCGAACGATCAACTTACTTTGCAAGCTCGAAGTACTTCAGCATCTTTGGCCACATCTTTCAGCAACACTAAATGAGGCGGCATCTTTGAACAGACTGAAAATGCACAAAAAATGATTATTTATCGTCGTTTGATTACCGATAATTTCATATTACTATATTATTTCGACTATAAATTATCTAAGTAAGAATATAAACAACGAAAATAAACTACAGAAAGGGAGGAATTAACATCTAATATTAGGACAAGGAATATTTTCATAAACTTCCTCCTTCGCCTACAAAAATTACTCAAATTTCAATTTTCAGGCATCAAACACAGATTTTCGGGGAAAATAGTGACTTTACTGACTTTATATGAGGCAAAAAGTGACCTATTTTTCGAAAAAATGACTAATTTTTTAATTTTTTTCTCATAAATAAATACCCCCACCCTATTTTTTTCTCAACTCAAACTGTATTTCTCTCTGCAATAGTGCTGAAAAAAAAAATTTCGTCAGTTTTTTATTAATAAATCTTTACTTGAAACTACGAGTTTCAAAATAGGCTTCAAGTAACTGAAAAAAAAGCATAAAAAGATTTGATAAGACTTTTTTTTTTAGAAATATCAGTATTTTTTCAATTTTATGCAAGAGCGGTAGGCCGTTTGAACGAAAAAAGTGACCAATAGTGACCTTTTGGCAAAAATGTGACTTTTAGTGACCAACCTTGAAAATAGGGGACAAGTCACTAAAAAAGGTAACTCAGTTTAATGCCTGAATTTTTGAAAATTCTCAGACCTCCTCCCCCCCCCCCCAAAAAAAAAAATATTACGGTAAATGCCTGTAATTAACACATATCTGGAAGGAAAATGTAAAAAAATTCTATGAACGATTCGCTCAAAAGATTTTATTATAATTACGAAAAAACTTTTTTTCTCGTGAAAAAAATTCACCTATTTCATCATTTTTTCTACAAAAAAATCGTTTTTTGGCACACAAAGAACCCTAATACTTTCTCCATCTAAGTCAGTCAAACTTGATGAAATTCTGCACTTTCGATCCAGCGGAATTATTTTTCATATCAGTCAAAAAAACTGTCAAAAGTTGCTGCTTGCTGATTTATTTTTCAATTCGCTAATTTGTCAGAAAAAAATCAGTAATTTTTAACCGAAAAATCGCCAATGACGAATCGAAAGGATTTTTCAGGGAGGAAAAGTAGGAGAGGTCATCAAAAATTGCGAACAGAACTGAATGTAAACATTACATTTTTTAAAAAAATTATATGTTTGGAAAGCAAAGAATGGGTATTTTTTCAACTTCACAAACAGTTTTCGGCTATTGGGGGGGGGGGGTCGTCCTTGCTCCTCCACCTGTTGATCTGGAAGGCAAAATCATTAAATTTTTTTGGAGAAACAGAACGTCTACTAAATCGCCAAAATGAAAATTCATAATTTTTCGGACTGTTTTCGAACAGAAATTCGCAAAATTTTTTCACAATTCATTGCTTACCTTGACCCTTTCTTTTAAAAAAAATTGAAATCTAGTCCAGGAATTATAGCAAAATTTTTACGCGAACCTCGGAATCGTTGGGGGAAAGCTGAATTTTACATTATTTGTACATAATAGCCTACCAAACATACTCCTAAAAGTTGCACCCCCTAACTCGCCGGCTACCTCCGCAAGAGGTCAATAACCTTTGCGAATATACGTTTTTTGACCGTAGCGCCGAAAGGAAGCGTCGGAGAGGAAAAAGTGGTGAAATAAAAAATGTTCTACGTGAAATTTCCTATAAACTTTACCAGTTCAGTTGTTCTCAAAATTGCGATATTCAACTTACAGTGGGGGTTATACTTTTCCAGATTTGAAAAAATTTGAAAAAATTGGTAATTTTATGTGTTCATACGAGGGTGGCTCACAAGTTGCCGGATGCAACTTTTGACAGTATATTCTTGATCCCATTCTAATTTAAAATTACACATAAAATTACCAATTTTTTTAAATTTTTTTAAATTTGGAAAATTTTAACCCCCACTGTAAGCTGAATATCGCAATTTTGAGAACAACTGAACTGGTCAAGTTTATAGGAAATTTCACGTAGAACATTTTTTATTTCACCACTTTTCCCTCTCTGACCCTTCCTTTCGATGCTACAGTCAAAAAACGTAT
Organism: Pseudococcus viburni; assembly: GCA_033439095.1. NCBI lineage: Eukaryota > Metazoa > Arthropoda > Insecta > Hemiptera > Pseudococcidae > Pseudococcus > Pseudococcus viburni. The sequence goes on along the minus strand of JAVBJF010000610.1, from coordinate 91,679 downwards.
ATTCGCAGAGGTTATTGACCTCATACGGGGGTGGCTCACAAGTTTCCGGATGTAACTTTTCACAGCATATTTTTGAGCTCATCCTAACTTCAAATTATAAAAAAAATTATTATTTTTTTGAAAAAAATTTTCCAAGTTGAAAAAGTTTAACCCCCACTGTACGTCGAATCTCGCAATTTTGAGAACATCTGAACCAGTCAAGTTTGTAGGAAATTTCACGTAGAACATTTTTTATTTCACCACTTTTACCTCTCCGACGCTTCCTTTCGGCGCTACGGTCAAAAAACGTATATTCGCAAAGGTTATTGACCTCTTGCGGGGGTGGCCGGTGAGTTGGGGGGTGCAACTTTTAGGAGTATGTTTGGTAGACTATTATGTACAAATAATGTAAAATTCAGCTTTCCCCCAACGATTCCGAGGTTCGCGTAAAAATTTTGCTATAATTCCTGGACTAATCGTGGGAAATATAAATTTTCCATACCATGCACTTGAACTACTCGAAAGGAACTCGATTTTTTACATCGCCAAGTTCATTTTCAGGCTTCTGGAGGGATACAAAAATATTAAAGAAAGCACAAATTTTTCTGAACACTCCAGAACAACGGAAAATTAAGAAATTAGATTTTTTTATTTACTCGCACAAAAAATGAATTTTGTTATGATTATGAAAACCAAATGAAAAATTCTCAGTTTTTTTCAGAAATTCGTATTTTTCGAACTTTTTTGTAGGTACTTTTGGACTTGATCAAAAAAAAATCGTACTTTATGTGGATTTTCGTACTTATCACTAATATTGATGAAATCATCCTATCAAAGAAACTGTTTCAGTGAATATAGAATAAAACCAAAACCAAGAAGATTGATTTTCGAGGAAAATCAAAAAAATATTCATTTAAAAGATTTAAGGGCTACTGGGCCATTGTTGCTTTTTCCAACTAATACAAGTAAATATTCAACTAACAAGTTTTCCAACCAACTGAAGAGGGAGGGGAGCTTCCCATTTGGTTCGTACCTGAAAAACACTGAATTTTCTTTAATTTCTTTCAGTGATTCAGTGCGGCAAAATTAGGTACATCAGATTTAACAGATTCAGATTTAGGAAGTTCGAGAAAATTAAATAGGTACTCTCTCATTCTGAATCTGTGAAAAGTCACTGATGAACAGTCAGGATTGCAGCACAGGAAAACATCAGCGAAATTCACTGATTTTCAGCAAATTTTCGCTGATTTTTCTACTAATTTCATAAATTTTACTGACTTCAGTGATTTTTCAGTAATTTTCCAGTGATTTTTCTCATTGATTTGTTTTCATGGAAAAAATTTTCACTAATTTTCTCCTGTGCTGCAATTCTGACAGTTTCTCAGTGATTTTCGATAATTTTCACTGATTTATAAATGAGAGAGTACAAGCATGAAATTCCTTCATCTTTCTTCCTAAAAAATTGGTAATTTTTTATCTGAGATTCTACTTCTTGAGATATTAAAAAAATGAAAGTTTAGAGTTGAATTTCCAAATTTTGGAAGAAAATATCTTCAATATTACTCTTTCATTTTTGGATCAGTGAAATTTATCAAAAAACACTGAAAACAGGCAGAATTGCAGCACAGTAATAAATCAGTGAAAGAAACTCACTGAAAATCAGGGAAAATTCACTAAAAACTCTGTGATACTTATGAAATTCGCTGAAAAATCTGTGAAATTCTTTGAATAATCAGTGAAAAATCACTCACTGATTTTTCCTGTGCTGCAATTCTGACTGTTTATCAGTGACTTTTCACTGATTCTGAATGAAAGAGTAAGCATGCTGAAGAAAATTCAAAAAAGAAAAACATTCCGTTCTCTTCAACTCATTCGTCATTTTCTTCGTAAAACGTTTAGTTCGCTCAAAAATCGATTTCTCGAGTCAAAAATCATCAAAAATTTCGAAAAAAAATCTACAAAAAAATCCTAACCATAATTTTCATAACTACAGCTAAAAAGTACATAGATTAGAATAATCATACAAAATCGAAAAATTTAAAACCCCAAATAAATCGTCTACGTGATCCTTACAACGTCCTCCCTCTTTTCAAATACACCTTATCGTTCGAAATTCCAATCACAACTAACAATTTAGTATTAATTTTAATCAACCTCGCAATCTAATTAAATTGCCAACATTCGTTTCTTCGAATCATTCGAATGATTTTTATCATCCCTGGTAAACGTTTCGAAACCTTCCTACATCTCTCAACGTTCACCGGTTCACATCCTTTTCTAGGGACAAAATGTCCCAAGTTTCGAACATATTACATGGTACGGTACATGCCACTGTGGTTTATTCACACAGCAGCGTTCAACGTGCTCCCAAAGCCATACTCCCTGGTGAGCCAGTCGAGTTTTTAAAATTAAAGAATACCTTTGTTATAATGACTCGGGCTCGGGGTAGCACATGTGTACTGTGTAGGTATAGGCATTTTATATACGCGATAGATAACATAGGTATAACAGGTAAAAACCAATCACGAATGCGTCGCGTATACTGACACGACGATATAACCTTAGGTAAAAATACCGTTATAATTTAAATCATAAAAACCTATCGAATTATCTCTTCAAAGGCATTCACGATAAACAATTTGTTCGCTTTGCCTTTTGGCTATTTCGCATCTTTAACCAACAGTTTTTATCGTCCATTCAGAAAAAAAATCGTCTTACATGCTCGATAGTATGCTTTGATTCAAGACTCTCGGTTACAGTAACGCTGTGATAAGCCCAGTGGTGATTTTGATACCAAGTTTTGTAGATACATACGATGCAGTGCTATGAACTACATACAAGCATCTTTTTTTTTTTTTTCAAAACCAGACGAGTTTTTATTACGATAAAATGGGCGATGAAAAACTGCATTCTAGATTATGATTTTGTGCTGTGAAGAAATCACCAAGAACTTTACGAAAAAAAAGAAAAATCTAAAAAATTAACTTGGAAAAATTTTGTTCTGTAGATTATTATTTGAAAACCATCAATTTTTTTCTTTTTCTTTTTTTTTGAAGAATTGTAGTCGAATGAACTTGACACGTGTGAAAAATAAAAAGTTGAATTGAATATTCGAATTTTCTTGGAATTTGATAACGAAAATGCAAGCTATTAATATGCAAAACGGTTGAGCACGAAAACTGTCAAAAATTTGAAAAATTGATAACATAAGGTAACAATTTTACTTTCGTGTACTTGATAAAATTTCAAACCAAATTGAAAACATTTTCAATTTATTTGCAAACGAAGATAATGAATTAAAATCAATAATATTTTAAGATTTAATTTTTCATAAATTCAACGAGAGGAGCAATAGAAGTAAATGGCAGTATCTCCTATACAGAGTTTGTACTGAAATCATAATACAAACTCGTATTTTTTTCGTGCAACTTTTTTGATTTCAAAAAAAAACCTCTCTCAATAAAAAATCAAAAAAAATATGAAAATTCTTCTCAAAGTTACTATAATTAAAAAAAAATGATTTTCCTCAATTTTTCCAGACTATAACTTTAACGAGTTTTCTAAGAGACGAAAAATCATTTCATTTTCAGGTAAGTTCTAGCTCAAAGTCCCTGAAAAATGAAGGCGACGAATTTTTTTCTGCTTCAAATAATCAATTTTTTTGGGATGAAAAAAAAAGGAGCTCATAAAATTATTTTGAGATCGAATCTTTTGCCTCATATTTCTTACGATAAATAATATGAAAATTCACCAAACTGAAGTAGTCCAAATAAAGCTGAAATTTTATTATTTTTCAACATTTTCAGTCCACAAGGGGAAGCAAAATCTTCAAACCCTACTTCTAAAATATGATTTAGGCATCATGTGTCCAAGTGGAAGCGTGGGCCAAGATTCGAAACATTTGTAATCTTCAGGAAAAAAATCATTTTTCAACAAGTTTGAAAGAAATTATTTTACGACTTTGGAAAGAAAATTCGAAAACAAACGAAATATCAACTTTTACTTTCTTTGGTCAATTTTTGTTAAAAATTAGTGCTTTTGAAGTTTCTTTTCGAAATTTCATGCTTTTTTCACTGTTTTGTACTTTATCGTACCAGTATGAACCCTGCCATATCACTTCCTAGAATCACTGCTATTTCAATTCAATTCAATAGTGAATATAACCTCTCGGCAGAAATTCATTAATTTCCCTTTTCCTGGGCTGAATTTTAGTAATTTCAGATTTTTCCAGGACTATCCCTCATTTCAGGCTGAAATTTGGTTATTTCAATTTTCTTTTGTAAGTATCCGTGTTTGAACTTTACTTATTTCAAATTTCTCCTGCACCCTCATTCAAGCTGAAATTCATCAGTTTCTCATTTTTCCTGTGCCCAGCTCTAGGCTGAATTTTAGTAGGTAATTTTAATTTTCTCCTGTACCTCTTTTCCAGTCGAATTTTTGCATTCTTCCTGAACCTCCCTCCAGGCTTAAATTCGGTAATTTAAAATTCTTAAATTTCATCTGTAGGTACCTCCTTCCAGGCTGAATTTTAATCGTTTCAGATATATCAAGTACTCCCCCCCCCCACATGTTGGGCTGGATTTTGGTTAATTTCTCATGTACCCTCTTCAGGCTAAATTTTCAAATTTTTCCTGTAACTTCATCCTGGCAGAAAACCGGGAATTTCATATTTCTTCTAGACCTCCCCCTCCCCGACTAAATATCGTTAATTTAAATTTTACCTTTCACCCTCTCCATTTCAGGTTGACAATAAATCAATCATGTTAGAATCTGGCTCAACGGAATTTGATTTTTTAGATCCAAAATTTATAAAATCTTCAAGAAAAATGATCCAATATTGAAAGTTGACATATTTAATATTCCTTGACCAGCGTAAAAGATTATCAAAATTCGCCTGATTTTCGTGTTTCGTATAAGTTCATTAAAAACTACTAATTTCCACCTAGAAGCATCCTATCAGAGAGGTATAATATATGGTGAAAACGATTTCGGATTCTCCAATCACCTCATTTATAAATCCGTAAATTTGAAATAGGCTTTTTAACTTGATTCTGACAAGAAGTGGGATTTTTAAGGGAAAAAATGAACCTTTCTGATAGAAGTGATTATTCAACCATTTTCCAATTTTGAGGCTAATTTGAGAAAATATTCGCGAAAAACCGGTTTTCAGCGAGCATTTGCCTCTCTCCTGGAAATAACGGACGCTTCTGGGGGTGGACAATTTAGTATGTTGTTTAGTGGACCATTATAAACAAAAAACACGAAAAAAAAATCGGGCTATAATTTTTTCGAGGGTAAATACTTTTTTCTCCAATTTGACTGGACTGTCAGGTTTTTATCGGTGTGTTCATTAGACCTCTTGAAAGCCAATAAAAAACAAGACCAGTAATCAGCTATCCTGACTCAGAAATTTCCAAGAATCAATGTATATTCAGACTCCCCTTCCTCTCCCCTCTTGCCTGGTCCATATATTTTAGAATTCTATCAATACTGCAATTATTTGATAACGAAAGTAGGAAAGTTCATATTACAAACAATATCGCGTTGTTTACGACGAAAATGATAGGAGGGGAATTGAAAGGAACCAACGAAAAACCCACATGTATACAAAATCATCGTCAATCAAGCTTGACTTATCATAGATAATTTTTTATACGTAATTCGCGAATTTGTCAAGAAACTGAGAATAATTTACCCAATATCTGATAATTTCTAACCATCAAACAACCTTTGAATCAAGTTTTGATTTTCTGGAAACCCCTTTTTAACATTTCCTCCGAAATCAAAAATTTTAATGTTTAAATGCACAGAGAAAATGATGAATTTGAATGATTCATCGGTATAGAAACTCTATCGAGAGATGGAAAATCGATCAATTATTTCCAAAAATATATTATTTATCATAGATGTGATATAGTTACGTAGACAGGTTTACCTATCGAGTAATAATTTCTAATGATTTTCTATTAGATAGCAAAATTAAAATGAACTGATTAAAAATTATGATTCATTTCGATATTGAATTTCTCTGGAAAAGTGAACTCGATAGCGATCGATGCTCCAAATGATCATTTAGAACAAAGCAAAACTCGAGCATTTTCAAAACCATATGTGAGACTGGTCATGTAGAAACCACCCTTAGGGGTTAAAAATTGGTTTTTGAGTTGACACTGATTTTTGGCTTTTTAGAAGAACTAGAATCAAGGGAGAACCTCAACTCAAAAACCAATTTTTGACCCTCAAGGGCGATTTCTACATCCAGGCACACATATAAGAAAATGTATTCTCGAATTGAAAAAATCACCCATTAGAAAATCAAAACTCGATCAAAACAGCCAAAAATTCAACTCGAAAAAATTCAATTTCACAAAATCACTCGCAAACAATAACTAATTATACAAAATATAAGTAAAAAATCACTACCAAAAGGTGTATAATCAATTTTCACCACCATCACTCGACTGGTTTCGTACATCACTCGCAACATCAATTAAAAACTAAGCAGAACTCAAAAATACCGAATCTTATCGAAACAATACAGCTATAAAAAAAACCACACCGAAATATCCAGCCCGGATCACTCACTTTGCAAAATTTTCATCAGCAAATGACACCGCATAATATACACACATTATCACAAATTTGAAAAATTTCCTTCGTAATTACAAATTGACTCGAGTATATGAAAGGTACACTCGGCCAGCAGTTAATTACACGTACTGCTGAGAAGAACGCCCTAGTGTACTGAACAATTAACCGAGAATAAATAAACTCGCTTGTACTCATCGACATTATCATTATTGCTTATCAGTATAATATTTATTTTTCGCGGAAAAAAGTGCACGATAAACGTATACCAATGTGGCGCTCGAGTGTGTTACAATAAAGTAAACGAATTTTCGAGTACTTAAAATATACTATAGAGGTATTTACTTTTTACATAACATAACTTCTATATCTTTGTGTACTCGCCCGGTGTAAGGATATTTTCTCTTTCGGCAGCGTCTATGGTCCCAGTTCTTATAAAATTTCAACACCAAATACGATTTATAATTCGTGAAGAAGAATAAAAAGTATACCATTACGACATATCTGATAATACTTCGTGTGATAATTTCAGTCATAATACCTAGATGTACATCGGACGTCAGTGGCTATATTTACATACGCCTTTGAGATACTCGACGCTCGTACATCGATTCGAAAATCCTCGTGTATCGTTCAAAGTGCATTTTACCATAGAATCATTCTCCCTACCACTCGGATGATTTTTTTTCTTTATTCTATATACGTTAAAATGTCAACCGAACACGATTTGCAATCTGAAAACAAACCTACTTCGGTGCTGGTAATTATAAAAATGTCGACAAATCAGCAATATGAGCGAAAAATAGGTTACGTTTATAATTCAATTCACACATAAAGTACAGTAATGTAATTGCAATTGTAAAACGACGAGCGCACGCCGCGGATTTCTCCTCTCCTCACCGCTGTGCCACGATAATCCGCAATAACACCGTTGCTTGTGTAAATTTTACTATAATCGTCTTCTTTGCAGATCGACGGTGTCCTTCGTTTTAATCATTTTGTGGATTTTAATTGTATACCAGCGACGATTAACGATTTTCACGAGGAAGGGAATTCGCATTAAAGCGATTCTCGAGAATGGTAATTTTGAAATTAAGGTGGGGAAGAGGGAAGTCGATTTCTTACTTGGAAAATTTTAAAATCATTTTACGAGCTCGAAATTTATACCGTTTTTTTTGGTAGCTCTCAATGTTATGAATTCAAAATGATTTGTATAACCAGTTTTGTATCTTATCGAGAGGTTTTCTCAAGATGATAAAATTTCTCAAATGTGCTGGGGATGATTTCTTGATGAGTAACCAAATGGATGATATTGGCGTCTGAATACGCATAAGATGAGATCTACCTCACATCAGCATAACTGCATCAGTATTTTGTGAGTAAGCCTAATTTATGGAGAAATTATGATTCATTGAAATGGATAAGACATACGCACGAGCACGTAGGTACTAGGTATACAGTTAGGGAAACTTGGTATAAATCACTACAGAAAAATTGAGTTATCGAACGTCCGCACAAGGGTCAAAATTTCGAATTCCAGGATTTCCAAATCTGTTGGAAAATTGAATAGTTTTTTTTTTTAAATTGAGTATTGGAATCATTGTTAGAAAAAATTAACTCCAATGAAAGATGAATCATTCTACTTCGTTGATAATTTAAATATAATCTATTACTTTTAATCAATTTTTTTCTCTCGTGAGATAGAAAACAAAAAAATCAAGAATTTTCCAATGACGCCGTATAGTGAGTTGACGTAAAACACGAGAACAGATAAGAACGACAATTTTTTTTTTATAAATGTCAATTTTTTATTCGTTTCTGATTATTACGTACTCATTTGATTACTTGAGAGAAATGTTTTTTTTTAACGTAATACGAATGAGTTAAAATTTAAATAGATACGAGGAATTTCCCATTTTTTTTTGAAAAAAAAAATTCAGAACCAAATAAAAAAATATAAACTTTTTTATAAACAGATCAAAAATGAGAAAATTCAACCATTTTTAGCGGAAATAATCCCAAAAAACAAACCTCTCTCATACACAAACCAAAAAAGTTCACAGAAACTTGACCGCACATTTTTTATTTCTGTTGTTAAAATGTCACTTATTGTTTCTATTTTTTCAATTTTTTCTTGTTTTTTTTTCAAGTTTTACAAGATGTCACTCCAAAATTACGATCCAAAAATTAAACGCCATCTGATAAAATTTTTACATGTCTAAATAATTATATTTACAAAAAAAAATTCTTTAGTTTGGTAAAATGGTATAATATCACATCCAAAATGTCATTTTGTTAAGAAGTTTCGAAACATGTTTGGAGGACCAAAATTTTACAACTATTTTAATCTGGCACAATGTTAAAACTTTACATTCTCCATGTTTTTTCAAGTTTGACAAAATATTATTATTTATTACGTCAGATGGTGTCTAATTTTTGATATCAAATTTTATAATTTTTTTTACTTCTCCTCCTCCCTCCCAAACAAATTCATGTGGGAATTATTACATTGAGGATTATATTAAAATCTGGCACTTGAATTTTCAAGAAAGCCAATTGGGAAATTTTTAAGGTAGAAGAATCATATCACAACCTGTCATCTTAAAAAGTTGAATAAAAAATTGTAATGAATCTTGAATTTAAAAAAAATGTTTGAAAGTTGAAATTTTTTCAATGAATGGGTTATTGACACGTACGAGATAATACACCAAAGAGTCTACATATACCTACCGAATTACAAAAATTAAAAATTCGTACTATTTTTGGACTTTTTTAGGACTGAAAATTTCAATTACCTAAAACAGAAAACCAGAAAATTGCGGAGAAAAAAATTCAGTTTTAGTTTTATTCAATACTTCGGTGAGTTGTGAATACATTACCTAAATCTTTTTATACTCAATAAACATCAAAATTGTGTTTCTAGTCAAGAAAATTAGAATGAATCAAAAGTTGCAAAAATCCCATCTTTTCGGCAAGTTTCAACCTCCTCCTCTCCCCCCCCCCATTTCAAGCGAAAAAATCATAAAAATAAAAAACTGAAATTGAAGTAGCAAATGCTAAACGGGGTATAATATAAGTCCATTTTTTAAGTTTTTCAGAAAACGAAAAAAACTGTTTTATTCTAAAAGTAAAAGTTGGTGGAAAACGTGTTTCAGACCATCGAAAGGGGACTACCAGAGACGATTTTTAAGCCTATTGTGAAAAAAAATATAAAGTAACGGAGCTACGGCCGAAAAACGAGTTTGGACTTATACCCCGTTTAGCACTTGCCGGCAACCAAAAGTGCGTTTCAAGGGTCGACACCTAATGGGACTTTTTCGTACATCCAAACACATCAGTTTAGCGTTGGCCCCATGTCAAAAGATGAAAATTTGTCCGAGCTACGTCCAAAAATGTAAAACAACACCAAAAAAGCCGAATTTTTTGTTTGAAAATCGTCATTTTTCGAATCAAAATTACGTTATGAAGAGGAAAAATTTCTTCCACTTTATATCATATTTTTGACCCAAAAATAGAAAATAGGTGATTTTCAAAAAAAAAAAAATTTTTTTCGTTTCAAATTTTTCCCTTTTGATTATCAATGTGATAATGCGACGTTGCCAAATATCATGTTCTCGGCACTTTCGCGAAAATCTGACAACACAAGTCGATCCGCCGTATTTTAATACCCCAATTTCCGTCATAACCTCAAAAATGTCAAAAATGGACTTATACCCCGTTTAGCATTTGCTACTTCAATTGCAGATATGATTTGAAAACCGACATCATTTTCAGTTAGGATTGGGGGAAAAAATTGAAAATGAAATAAGGCTGATAATTTTTGGGCAGTACGGATCAAAAATTTGTATTCTGAGACGAATTTTGAAAAAAAAATTAATTTTGAGACAGAAATTTTCACTATTTTACTTCGCCAAAAATGGTAACTTTGGGTTTCCTCGGCTTGTACAGAAATCACGAAGAATTCAAATTCAAGTTCCAGTCAAAGAAAATCGTTTGAAAATAGAAAAAAGTAAGGTTGTTTCTTTGAAAGAAAATATTTTATTACACTTTAGAAAAATCACATCACGTATTGACTTTCAAATTTCAATTAAAAAATTAATTTAAAAAATTTCAAATATGAAAAGTAGGGTTCCACAATCCAACATTTCAATTAGAAAGCACCAAAGTACATATTTCGGATAAAATTTCAAAAAATTATGAAAATATTGAAAACCACCTTACATTCTGGCTTTTGAATAAAATCATTGAATAAAAATTTGTTTTACCAAAATTATAGACCCTAGCCCCCCCCCCCAAAAAAAAATATTTATATTGAAATTTCCATGCAGAAATTCCGAAATTTTCTAATTTATCACCCACTAACACATCCTTAAAAAAGGTGAAATCCTTGTTAATTTCTAGTGTTTCTTGTTTTTTTTGGCTAATACCGGGTGCTCGAAAAATTCTGACTCCTCCTTCGAATTTTTGGTGTTTGAAAATCGTAGGTTGGCAATTCTGACTGATGTAAACAAATAAATATTTTATTGATAAATAATTATAATTTTCACATTTTGTACGTTTCAAGCACAACCTACTTCATTCGATTAGTTTTATCACATTTTATTACTAAGTTTTGCATTTTACATGTTGTCAAATTTACAATTTTTAGAAGCAAAATTCCCTGGAGAAGCCAGAATTTTTCGAGCACCCGGTAGACACCTTGAAAGTACAGAATACAATTTTTTAACAATTTGGTACCTATTTGAAGAAATAATAAAAAAAATTGATTTTTAGGGAATCTGAATTTTAAAAAATGATAACATTCGAAGGCATTGCCCAACGAATTGAATCAGCACGATAAAAAAATTACTATTTACTTTCTATTCTCTTCTCCCCCCCCCTCACACCACTCCCATCTCTTCATGTAAACAACATTCAAAACTGATAAATTTTCTTAATCCCTCCACCAACGACGGAAATTAAAACTCGTCTCGTTAAGAACCTGGGAAGGGGTATGGAAAATCTCGCGACCATAAATTTCAATCTATTTCCGTACAAAAAAGAAGCCCATCGACTGGCTTCCATCACCGTTTCTAAATATACTATCGCGATTTCGTCAACAAAACAACGAATTTACGAACGTACCCCGCAAAACAGATAATTCAGCTTCGAATTTGCTCCAAGTCCACATCGTCGATCAACGAGCATTTTTTCAACATTCGTCTATATAAACTCCGAGTTTATCTCGGCGTTGCCTCATTAGGAAATACAAATCAACTAATACGATAACGCGTATGTACAACTTTCAGAAGAACAAATTACGTATACACATGACCGAAGACGCGAGTACATTTTGCGCGATGATGAAAACTTTATTTATAACCGATCAATGAAGCAAGGTTATCGCGAAATCTTAATACACACAAATATTCCACAAATCGACTAAAAAAATACGATATTTTAAATAATATTAATAAAAAATCCAAATACGCCAACCAAACGAAGCCATTCGAAGACGTTCAACACGTCGAAGAAATTCTACCGCAGGAAATAGACCGATTGTGAATGACGGTGAGTTCGCCATTGAAAGTAAATTTTTTTATCAATTATCGATAACGACCTTATGTTATTTCCTTTCCAACTTGTCGAAATGTAAAGTAAAACAAAGTATTGCAAAGTTTTCGGTCGGTAAAGAAATTGAAATTTTTATTCTTTAAATATTCCAACAAAATATTGAGCAAGTACTCATTGGAATAGGGCGTTGATTAGTTTAATTTCAAATTCAGCGAACGTTTTGGTAAATATTTTACTATACCGTAATTCGAGGTTAGGGAAAAAAATTACAATGTTTTAGGAACTCCTTTCTAAGCGTCCTTCAGCTTTCAATTTCCATCAAAACTTATTCGCTATGTATACTAAGTGACGTCACATCTGGGTCGAATTTTTATTCTATTTCTTACGCACCAACTGTCGGCTTAAATTGTACATATGCTTATGGCTAAAGGTATTTTCGTCTATCATCAAAAGCACACCACTATCCATCAAACACACGCCGTAACTATTTTCGTTTTCAAACTGTCAACGTTCACGTTATAAGGATCAGCAGGAAATGCTTAACGAAGAGGAAATAACCGTACAAATCATGGCAATATAACAAAAAATTCAACGTGGATAGAAAGAAAAAAAAGTCTCGTCTTATTATAACCAATCCGGTTAAACCCAAGAACCATTAACCGGATTAGTCACAGATGTACCAGAGGAGTAAATTTATTCGTCAGCGTGTAATTTTTTTCACCAAAGTGCCGACGTGAGCTTAATTCAGCGTTTAAATTTCCGTATCTTTGTCCATGTCCACCCATCGTTATGACATTTGATCGTTTCTATTGCCATTTTTATCGATCAGTGGGAATTTTTATGAGTATTTAGTTCAAAAAAAAGTCATGTTGGTTTTTTCAACGAAAAAATTGCAATTGAGAAGTTTTTTGTTGCGGAGGAGAGGAGGGTTTCCTCAAAAAATACATACTTCTCCAGAAAATACCGAGAGTAAAGCTTATTCAACATTACTGTTTTTTATACAAAAAAGTCGAATTAATTTTTCAATGTTTTAAGTAGCAATTTTCAATTTTTTTCCGAAAAAAATTAGATCATTGCAATAAACTGAGTGGTGATGGAAGAGGATGAGAGACTGTTCTTTAAATTCACAACATAATCTCTAAACCCTATTTTGATAATTTTCAACTAAATCAAAATTAAAATTGATTTTTTCCTTCTAATTTTTGGAATTCAACATCGATCAAAATAAAAGTCAAAATTTGATACCCGGGAGAGGGGGGGTGAAGGAGTCAAAGTAGTGATAACTTGCAATAAAAACTCGGGTGAAGGGAATAAGGGTGAACAGACTGAAAAAGAAGTCCAAATTGAACGATGCAATATATTAATACTCAAAATATTTGAACTTCAGGGGGAGGGGGGAGAGGAGTCAATTTTTACCACGGAGTAAAAGTCAGCCAAAAATTTGACTCCCGATTCCGGCTTGACTCCCGGTGTCAAGGGAGAAAGCTGACTCCTGACTCCTGACTCCTGCTTGACTCCGGAGTCACTTTCAGACCTTGACTCCGGAGTCAATTTCAGGCCTTGACCCCTGACTCCTGTCTCCGGCTTCACTCCGAAGTCAAGTCAGAGTCGGAGTCAATTTGGAGTCAGTTTGACTACAATTTTGGAGTAGAGAATAGAAATCAGCCAAAAAGTTGACTTCTGACTTCACCTCACTCCCGGAGTCAAAGGGGAAAGTTGACTCCTGACTCCACCTTGACTCCGGAGTCAAACTCACACCCTGACTCCTGACTCCTGACTCCACCTTGACTCCGGAGCCAATTTAAGAGCTTGACTCCAGACTCCTGCTTGACTCCGGAGTTGACCTGTTACCTTGGCTCCTGACTTCGGCTTGACTCCCTGACTCCGGCTCGACTCCGGAGTCAAGCAGCCGGAGTCTGCGTCAATTTGGAGTCAGTTTGACTCGACTCCTATTCCCTGATTTTTACACAAATCATAAAAAATATTTCTCAATCTTGTCTACAAATTTTTCAAATTGACTCATTTTCCTGTCATTTTTAAATATTCACTTGATCAACTGAAAACAGAAATATCGAATGGTAGGGGTTAGAAAAGAAACCATCCTTAACAATAATTCAGATATGGTGCAATACTTATGAGAACGAATTGGACGGGAGAAAAATGTCAAAAAATATCAAAACCAGAAAAAACTAAAAAAAAAAAATTGAACGATACTTTAGAAGTTCAGAATCTTGGAACTTTTAGGGCAATGGATGAATTTTTTCTTTTTCCAATAATGATTATGTAACCTTGAAATCAAGTATAATTATTCACAGTTCATTCAAATTGGTTTACCTATCAACCTTTATTGGATTCAGAATTATTTGGTGTTTTTTATTGAAGATCTGTAAAGGAGGAGATAGATTTTAGACTAATTTCTCTTTTTTTGAAAGGATTGTTTGTGGTATTTTTCAAAAATTTAAAAATGTCTTCTCCAGATTTTGTTAGACTCATCTACTTAAACGAAAATTAATTTTTAAATTAAAAAAAAAATTGTTGTACTTTATTTCAGTTTTCACTGCTTTTTCAAATGTACTAATTCTTCAGCACGTCTGAAAATCAAACTCAAAATTTGACCACATTCCTTCTCCTTATTTTCTTTTTCATCAATTTTTTAGATCTAAGCTCATACAAGATTTCAAAAATCGAAATTCTCAAAATGTTTGTGGTTTTATTGTCAAGGGAAGGGAGGCTACAAAAAATGAAACTCCAAAAATTACAAACCAATTGCTTTTTTATTAAATGATTTTTTTCCAATTTTTTATGCCAGAAATGTTTACTTTTTCATCACTTTTGGAGAAATTAACAAAACAGAAATGAAATGACATAATTATTTTCAAAACTTTTTGCCAAAAAAATCCAAATTTGTCCAATTTTTCATCAATTTTTGATGAAATATGAGCAAAATTCAATAATGTTTTCACTTCCGGAATTTATTAAACCCATGATTCAAAAAAGCACGAACTTGTGATATTTGTTCACCTTATGATTCGAACAACTGAAATTTTGAAGAAGATCATGGTAACTACATCGATTCTGAATTTGATATCACATTCCTGGACAAAGTTTCAGCTGCAGATGTTGATATGATGGTGTATAGATTTAGACTTCTTCAATTTTGCGATGGCGAATGAAAAATCTATGCATTAAAAAAACAGAAGATAAAAAATTTGTTTTCTGACCGGATTTCCGGATCCGGGCAACGATATTAATAATCGATTTTGGATCCGATGCCATATCCTTAATCAAAATTTCAGCAGCTAAAATTAGTTACGTGAACGAATACATTTTATGTTTCGACTTTTTTATTTTAAAAATATTTTGATAAATTGATACAAAATTCAAGTTTCAAAAATTCATCAAAAATGAAAAAAAAATCAACATCAGGAGCTAAAAATTGGTGGAAAGGGGTTGTTTGAGGTACTCTTTCACTCCACCTAATTTTCATTCAAATCAGAAAATCGAAAGTTGGGGGTTCCCTTGTGAATCTATTTTCAGGAATAAATACTCGATATTGCTCCAAATTCCAAAAAAAGACAACCAGTTTTCAAAATTTGACTCCAAAGAACTATTTTCATGCTCGGAAAACTCCTCAGGAGGCTCAGGTGCTCCATCAGCTTTCAAAATTTCACTCCATTTTCCATTTACAGGCATCATAGTGAAATTTGGTAGGAAAAAAGTAACTTTAGTAACCCAATTTGGAAAAAAAAGTAACCAAAAACTCAATTTTCAATGGTAAAATTTGTAAAAAAAAAAAAAAAAAACATGTAAGTATGTACTTAAAATGCAATTATCATAACTTATCAGCGCTCCCAGAAATTATGTAAGGGAGGGGCTGAGAATTGGAGAAAATGGGGTGAGGGGGGGTAAAAATTCGTAACAAACTTCAAAATCTATTTTTACAGTAGTGCTCGTAAAGTCAGGTTAATTTCAGTGGACAGATGAAAAAATGTAATACAGATAAAAGCGAAGAAAAACTGAAAAATTGCAAGAATTCTCTAAATCTGAATCAGTGAGATGAATATAAATGAAAATCAGTGATTCACATTGATCGTTTAGTCAAAATAACTGATTTTTTTCTGGTTAATTGAAAATCGACAAAGAAATTAACGACTTTTGACTGCAATATCAATGAAAATTATTTTATTGGTTCAAAAAGGCAGAGTTTTTATAAAACTTGATTGATGTAGATTTAGAAAGTTATATTCTAATGTAAGAAATAAGAAAAATTATTTTTGAAGAGTAATAAAATGCACTTCTCTGAACACTTTTGAAGTAAAATTTCAATTTTTTATTGAGCTTTGGATTGAATCTGCTCGACTCCGGGACTTAATCAGACATTATGCAAGGGCGGGGAAGAATTTGAAAAAAATGAGGGTGTGTCAAAATTCAGTAAAAAAAAGTGAGTATCTAGCCTACCTACCCGGTAATTTATATGAAAATCAGTGATTTTTCATTGAAACATTAATCAAAATTACTGATTTTTATTTGACAAATTGGAAATTGATTGGAGTTTTGACTGAAATATGGGTGAAAATCTCTAGTTTTTGATGAAAATTATTTCACTATACTTGACCAAGAGAATGAAAATACACCAATTTTGACTGATTCAAATTTAGAGAATGATAGTGTATTCAAGAAACAGAGGTATCAATGTACTGCCCGAGTGGAGCGAGGGCGAAATTTTTTGAAACAAAAAAGTCTCCAAAACTCGACTAAACCGAAACTAATCAGACACTTTACGCTTGAAAAAATCAATTTTTAGAGAAAAATTGTGAAAAAACGGTAAATTTTTTGAGAAATTTTGGAAAAAAGTAACTTTTAGAGGTAAAAAGTAACCAAGATAACTTTTGAAGTGGAAATAGTAACCACAAGTAACTTGTCTCGAAAAAAGTAACCAAGTTACTAAAAAGTAACCACGCTATGATGCCTGCATTTACGTCTTCAAAAGTATTTCCAGCTAAAAAGAAGTTCAACGAGTAATTTTACACTTAATCATAGGTACAGGTTATTTTCCCGAAGTTCAAACGTTCAAAGACATTAAACAGCATCAATTCAAAGAAAAACTAAAGATCGATGATATTACAATTCAAAATAGATACTCAGAATTTACTAAGTCGATGAAAAAGGCGCCAACGATTTCTCATGTCTACAACATAATCATAATACTTCTTCCGACTTCAATGTCGGCACAATTACGAATTTCATGAAAAAAAATGATCAATGGAAAAGATGCCAACGACTCTTCATGTCTACAACATTATTACAACACTTTTTCCGACTTCAATGTCGGTACAATTACCATTCATGAAAAAAAATAATGATAATTTTTTCTACTATGAAACTGGGCAAGTGATAATTATTCCTCGAAAAATTCAACTTTTCCACAAATAGATTAAAATATTGAAATCTCCGTTCCAATTTAGCGGTTTTTCCAAAACAATAATAAATTATTATTTTGGCAGAAAATGTAGGACAATTTTATCAAAAAATAAATACCCATAGACTAATACAAAAAACCTCACAGAAAATTATATTGAAAACCCAATTAACAAGCGAAGTACACTCAGCATAGGACAATATTAATGGATCGTTTGTAATTTTTCCAATTTTTTGATCATTTTACTTTTGGCAAGAAAAAAGCAAACCTCATAGTGAAAAAATTACCAAATTTCATTGCAATATATTTTGACCACCAAATTCAATGACGTTTTACCGAATATTTGTTCGTTTTAACGATGCTTTTTGTACACTTATCTTTTCATTTTCAATGTTATCGCTATTTTGTTTTCGCTTTTAAAGTTCTCCATTGAAAGAAGGCAAATAAATTTTACTTTTACCCGAAC
This sequence comes from Pseudococcus viburni, assembly GCA_033439095.1. Classification (NCBI taxonomy): domain Eukaryota; kingdom Metazoa; phylum Arthropoda; class Insecta; order Hemiptera; family Pseudococcidae; genus Pseudococcus; species Pseudococcus viburni. Next base: position 73,674 of record JAVBJF010000610.1, on the reverse strand, counting down.
TGTGACGTTATTTCATAAACGTACAGTTATCTTTTGTCTTTCAATTCCTTAGAATTGAAAAAAAGGACAGATTAGAGGAATAAAAAACGAAAGTTTACACCAGATGTGTGATTTGGTACGTGGGTGAGTAGCGAATATTAAAATACGCTAACTGTTACCAGCCTGACAACTATTTCTAATTCTTGTTAAATTACGTGAGACGGTTTACAAAATACTCGACTTGATGGTCGTACGAACGCAGCGGAGTAAATATGGAAAGATTAAGAGGTCTCATAATTTTTTCGTAACAAATGTAAGCTCGCTTTACCGTGAAATACGCTGACCCTATTATTTTATTAGTCGAATTCAACAATATCCAAGTTTTTTAGGTCATATCCCTTTGTAGTCGGTTACGTTTTATTTAAAATTTCAACTTTAGCAAGCTCATCTGTCGTATGAACAAATTACCCGTGCGACGGAAGATGAATTCGCTTGCAACCGAGTAAAATTCTCAAAAAGCTTTCAACCGGTTAATGGATTACATTCGTTGTAACGCGATTTAATGCATTACGACGACAGATGGTGGATTTAATACACCGAACAGGTGCATTTATAATTGAATATCATGAGGAAGTCTTTTTTTTTACAGTAAATAACGCATACTGATATCAACTATCGTTGTGCATGTAGATTTTTAACAGCAAAATATCCAAGTACGTAATCGTGATCGTTTCGAACTTCGGAGTTTTGGTATCTGATTCGAATCTACGGTATTGAACAACTGTCTCAAGGATGTTTATAAAACTGGTTGTAAACAGTCGAAAGGCGCAGTAACTGAGCGTTGAAAACTACCCGATGTTTGCAAAAAATACGAAAATTTCCTTTAAATTGCAAACACAAACATTGTAAACAATCGTTATACAGAAACGTATCAATAAATTTCGAAAATTTTCACCAACGAAAAATGGATCGTTTTGCGTTTTTTGGTGATATCAATACTGCGCTTATCAAACTGATGAAACGGTTCGATACTTCGGATCATTAGATAATTTGTAAATTATTACGTATCGATGGATTGTTTTATGAATATGGATTATCCGGATTATCGAATCTGTGATAATAATTTGTTCTAGAACGGATATTGGATTTTTACACTTGGATAGTTTCTAGGTGCCTGAGTTCGAGCTTAGATAACGATGACATCTAGAATACACAATAGATAGAATAATATGCGATAACGTACCAGATTTTTGACTACTTATCGTTTCCATTTCTAATCAAAATACCATTTTTGTCCTTTGTGAATGAACTGTGTTGATAATGATGGTTTCATGGGCGATAAAGGAAATACACAACAGGAAAGATACGAATACACAAAACAAACGAACGTTAATCCATGATAATCATTTTAATCGAAAGTCACTCGGGAGACATTATTAAAAACCAAAACAGTCACTGCACAACGAAAATGGAAACACATAACAACTTTAAAATTTATAATTAATTCCCTAACGAAAGGACATAAACACGAGACTAAACTGTTTAATAAATGAAAAAATTTTTTCAATATAAAAATAGACAAAAAACGGTTGAATAAAGCGTTGCGATTGGTTGAAATTTTAAGTAAAACATTCCGAACCAACCCTCGTGTTTGCAAGGTATGTCATACGTGGAGATCACTGTTGCCAGTAATGGGAATTTTTTTATTTTCAATTTTTTCAGATTTTAAGGATTGCTTTTGAAAAAATTTATTTTATTTCGTAATTTAACTTTAAATTTGTGTTAAAATTGAAATAAAATTCAAACGAAACTTCTTCAATCGTTTCAAAACTCAATTTTTCATTTTCATAAAAAAAATAAAAAATTGAAAAAATAAAAACTTGAGAAAACTGTTCGAATAAAAAAATATAAACACGAGAATGCTGATGACGTCATAGCCATTCCAGAATTCATACCTTGAAGTATTTCGGAGGTTGGCGATGCTCCAGATGAAAAATTCCTAACACTCGTACATTTTTCAGTAATCAATTAATTTTAATTTTGTTAAAAGTTTCTTATTATTAATTATTCTATTGTATAATTAACGTAGAAAAGATGTCGTGTAGATATACTATTGCAATTTATCATTAATTCGATCCGGGTACCTTTCTATTTGTTTTCATATTGTTAGACAGAAATCATAGAAAATGTTGGTTTTATGGGATTCCAGAAATAGACTAGACTAAACCAAAAGTAAGAATTGAATTTATGTCACGCTCGCTATTAATTAATTCTGCATTGTTTTTCATTGTAATATACCAAAAGTTGCACTTGGATATCCTACTCCAAACCTAATAATAATTGTTTTGCTTATAGGTTATTCGCTGGAGTTATGGAAACAGAATCAGTGAAGTCTGGATTTAGTGATCAGAGTTTAAGGTTAAAACCTCATTCTAAACATACATCTAGATCGAATTCAAATCGTAATGGTTATTCGCACAATCGTTCACTGAATAGGTAGGATGGCTCTATCGATATCAATGAATTTTTTTTGTTCCATACTAATTTTCTTTGTTTTCATAGAAGTGTTAAAAGTTATCGTTCCGATCGCGACAATATGTCTCCGTATCAAACCGCAGTCACCATCGAAGACTCCAGAGGAGGGCAAGAAGTAATCGAAGTTCAAATATTACCCCAAGATGAAAACTGGGGCGAAAACACAACAGCTATTACTGGAAATACCTCAGAACAATCCGGCTCTGTAGAAGATGTGGCTTTATGGCCCGGCCCCGAAAATGACGCTGGGATTAAATTCTTCTGTCATAGATATATCACTTCTATCGTTACAATTGTTTTATGCATGACAGCATTTCTAAGTCCCTTAGTTATGTTAATTTTGCCAAAGATTGGTGAGTATTTTTGAGCTTTCTTGTGAATTTCTCACATATTCGTGATTTTATGACGGTGTTTTATGTTTCAGGATTTTTTCCTTCAGTCGTTGCTAATTTAAACGACCAACAGAAGGCTATGTTATTATCGTGTCGTACTGAATGTAAAGGAATGATGATTACGTTGGTTTTCAAAATGATTTTGTTGGCTATTGGATCATGGGCTATATTCCTGAGACGTCCGAGATCCACAATGCCGAGAATATTTCTGTTTCGTTCGGCCGTTTTGTTGTTGGTTTTGATTTGCTGTGTAGCGTATTGGCTGTTTTATTTTGTACAAATTACCGAAGGTGAGAACTTATCGAATAATTCAGTTCGGTTTTTAGATCAAATATTAATTCTTGTACGTTTCGTAGGAGCTAGAGGAATGGTCAAAGGTGAAGACGAATTGGAGTATAAGACTTTGGTATCTTACGCATCGAGCTTGGTAGATACGTTGTTATTTATTCATTACATCGGAGTGGTTCTTATTGAAATCAGACATTTGCAACCTCGATATTATGTCAAAGTAAATATCAATCGTTATATTTCTGTTCACGAGATGGAAATTATAAAAATTTCTTATCCAGGTCGTACGTAGTCCGGATGGTGAAAGTCGTTCGTACGCCATTGGTCAACTGAGTATTCAACGAGCTGCTGTGTGGATTCTCGAACGTTATTATACAGAATTCTCGATTTATAATCCGTATCTCGAACGAATACCGGTATCGAAATCCAAAAAATCTACGACCAGTTTCAAATTCTACGACGTTGACAATTTTACAAACAACACGCTTCAAGTAAACATTTTTTCATTTCTTTACGCCCAATAAAAGGGAGTTTATTGACCCTAAATTCGATCGGAATTACAGAACAGCCAATCCAGAACCGTACTGAATGGACACTCCAGACGACGAGATTCCAGCCACAACGAACGTTTCTACGAAGAACACGACTACGAACGCAGAGTCAAGAAAAGAAAAGCTCGTCTGGTTACCGCCACCGAAGAAGCTTTCACCCACGTCAAAAGGATTAACCACGATCCCTCCGGTGGCATGCCTATGGATCCGACTGAAGCAGCCCAAGCTGTATTCCCATCATTGGCACGATCTCTCCAGAAATATCTACGTGTTACTCGGCAACAACCCAGACACTCGGTCGAATCGATTCTTCAACATTTATCTATTTGTTTGAGTCACGATTTATCTCCTCGTGCATTTTTAGAACCATTTCTAATGACTGCTCCTGTATTACAAGTACGTTCATAGCGAATTTTTCATCATCGATTTCATAATTCGTCTTCTAATTATTGTATTCTTTTTAGAACGAAAAAGAACAAAAGCCGGTTCAAAATTGGTCTCTGATCTGCAACGAAATGCTCTCCAGACCGATGAAAAATGGCACCACGTTCCAGCTACGTCAAAACGACGTATCGTTACTCTGCACGGTGTACGATCTGCCTCACTTTAATGTCAGCGAAGAAGTCATTCATCCCAAATCAAACAGATTCTTACTCAGATTAAGTTCCGAAACATCCGTTTGATGTTTAGCCGCCATTCGCCAAAAAGTAGCGCGAACATTTTTTACGTTGGGCAAACGTATGTGTAGCACTTTCCGGCGCCTTATTCGAATCGACAGAAAGACATGCGAAACGTTATCGAGTATTTGAAATACTTATCGATTTAGGTAATTCCGGTGTACATTTTTCGATCTTTTCCGATCGTTGTGTATATAGTTTTCTTCTCTGAGGCGTAATATTACTCTAGTCAGTTAAAAAACTATACATTTCTTTGCGATTTTCATCCATGTGCTGTTTTTTTCTCTTTCTTTCTTTGTAATGGATTTTATCCTTATGCTTGTTCTCTCTATCTACTTTCATATCCTTCGTGTTGATTTCATTTTCATGAACTAGATGTATCTATTACGGATTACGTCGCGAACTGTGACTTCCTATTTTATAATCGCACAAATTTTCTCATTTGCAATGTCTTAATTTATATTTTACTCGTACTTACGAAAAAATATTCGAATATTTCATCATATTTTCCGACCAATTTTTATTTTTTAATCGAACAGTATTATTTGTGTAACGATAACAGTGCCATTTTGTTTTTTCTATTGTTTTTAAAAATTTTACCTGTTTATTATTTTGTAAAAAAAAAACATATCTCCGAAGTATCTCTTTATCTATTACAAGACTATCCTATGATAATCATTATCCTATTTTTTCGAACAATCATTGTATTAAGCTTCAGTATTTTATAGCTTTTTCCATGTTTAAATTTAACTGTGCCATGTTGCGATCTTCCATTATGCAATGATCATTCCTGGTTCCTTTTATGAAATCTCCTCTTTTTAATAAGGTTTTCAGTTCCCATGACAGATTGAGATCCAGATCCTCCTGAAAGGCAGCTTTTGCAAATTCTTCGTGTGCCGTTGGTTTTAATTTTGCTATTGCATTTACTATTTTTTTGTTGCATTTATTTTTTATTCGTGTGTAGTGTGTATTTTCTCTTTTTTTTTTGTATTTATGTGCGGAATTTTTACATATCTCGAATGTAGGTGAAGTGTGTCTTTTCAAAGCATACTCGACTTGTATCATTAAAATGAAATTGTAATCATATCTTTATAGTATGATAAGTTTTCAAATTATATTTTTTTGGGGAAATGAGTTTTTTATTTCGTATTTGGTATTATTTTATTTTAACGATGTCAAAAAATATGTTTACAATTAGAGAAGCGACGAGCAGACTGATTTTACACTCGATTTGAAATTATTATTTTTATTGAAAATATTTTAAAAGCATGTGGGTGTTATTTTAACAAGTGAATTTGTACGACGACTATAATACGATTAGCTAACAGAATTTTTTCAATCCAACTTGCTTCTGCGGTCAAACTGAAACAACCATTAATGGTATTTAGGAATAAGATCTGATCAAACGAAACATGTATAATTCTAATCCAATGGTTAATTAATCTTTGATTTTTTTCTCTCTTAACAAAGCCTCGCCGATGTATAAGTATCAAATTTATAGCTTTTGTATCGAGTCATGATACTCGAAGATACGGTAGAATCGAACTTGACCATAAAATTTTAGTTTTCATGGGCTCTTATTCCTTTTATGGATAACACTGATGATTTCAATGCTTAAAGATGAAGTCGTATTTAAGTAATGATAGATTTGTAAGCGACTTATTGAGTGATAAAGTGTTACATTAGAATAAATGTCCGGCATGTCAAACGGATAAAATCGTAACAGGTAAATTTCTCCATCGACCTATCGCTAGGTCTAGGTATTAATGATACGGCCGGAAAAAGATATTCAAATCTTTATTTCAACATCGTATGTAGGCTGTTGTTCCGAGAGTAGGAAGTCGGCGAATTTATCGTTGAAAACCGGCCTCGCCGGAGTTTTTTGGGGATCTCTGTATTGTGAAAAATTTTACTCAACGGAAGCCACTGACCTCTAAATGTTCATTGTTTATCGCGCTGTACTGCCGGAGTATGTAAACACTACTGGTTTCGGAATATAAACAAGATTTTTAACTCTTTTTTTTCTCTCGGTATGAGAAGGGAGATCGTAACGCCCTATGGACCGCCTATGCGAGTGACTAAACGTCGCGGTGCGAGCCGAATGCGGTTGTACTGGGATATGTTCGCAGATATACAATGAGAACAAGATTTGCGATGTATTTTTGAAATTATATTAGTTTGAAAAATATTGAAAGGTGATTCACCCTGGGTACGAATTTTGGAAAATATTGCCGAGGTGTGTGTGTTTGGGGAATTGAAGAAATTTTAGAGCCAAGAAATTTCCCGAACATTCCCCCCCTCCCCCGTGTCAAAAAATCAAAAAGTTTTCACTTGAAAAATTCTTGCTCGTGTACTTACCACCTACCTAATTAACCGAAAATTTAAAATTTCGGTAGTGTATGGATTCAGAAAATCAAAAAACTCTCAATAGTGCATCTTTTGTCCAAATAATGGCAATTGCGTGAAAAACTAGGCAGTACGACCTACAAGACACTTTGAAGAAATTTTTTGTATCATCTCAAGGCTTGGAGTGAGAACAGTTGAATTTTTTTTTAGTTTTTGACTGGGATATTACCTAGATGTACCTACAAAAAATTGAAAAATTTTCTTTCAATAGGTTTCCATAATCCCTATACACAAGAAAAAAAATTTATTTCAAAACTTTTAGTAAATTAGGTGACGAATAAGAATTTTTAAAACAAAAGTTACGATTTTTTGACGAAGGGAAGAGAAGGGTGAGGTGAAAGAAAAATTGTTGGTGATGGATTTTTTTATCCTACAGCGATATTATGCAAAATCAACTCCTGTCTTTATTTGGGGGGGGGGGAGATGCCCTTTCATATTAAAATGGAACAACTGGCCAGAAATTACACATTATCAAGTAGGTACCTATTCGTAATGGAAATATTCTAACCTACATACGATAAAATTTTGGGCCAAACTGAGACCTAATTTTGATCTCTCGAAATGATGGGAAGAATTTTTTAGGCATCCTGGGGCCTCCAGAAAATTTATATATTTTCTGGCTTTGAAAAAAAAATTATCCACCTGAACTCTGACTCCTAGAAATGTGGATTATTCATATTGGTGACTTATTTTATCGTTTATAGTACAATTTTTCCATGTTTGCAACTATACTGGCTGAAATTCATACTTTTCTCCAGTAAAAATGTTTATTTTATCAAAGATGGTGAATGTTATCTGGAAACTGCAGATCGAATTGAAACCACTTCCAGTCGATTCGAGAGGTCAAAAAAGGGACCTGTATCGGATTCGACTTTCCAACTCAATACCTTCGCGCGGTATTAGGGTATTAGGTATTCAATTTCAATTGAAAATTTTTGCTGGAGAAAAACATGGATTTGACGATCCTGTTTGTTGTGCTTTAATCGATCAAATAGGTCATAAAATATGAGTGATTTGTGTTTGTAGGAGTTTTAGTTCGCTTAATCACACCCTTTCTGTAGACCTTTTTAAAGCTATAGAGAATGAGAATTTTTTCTGGAGGCTCCAGAATAGCTTGAAAATATTTTCAATCGATTTGGGCGAATAGGGTAAGTATACCAAATTTCCTTGAGTAGATCAAATTTTTATACTTCGCTCTTTCATATGGCTATATGCGGTTATTTTGAATTTTTAAAAATACGCCAAAATAAATTCTAAAAATCAACTTTATTATCTAAAATTTGAGATATTTTTGTTTCAGTCCGAAGTTATATTTTTTTAAATTTCATTTTTTCACAAAAGCACGTAATAATGGGGCCTTTTTTTTACTTTTTTTCATTCGTATTTTTTAATCATTTTTCCTTGACTATTTTTTGCTGTAAAAGAAATTTCTTTTGACGATAAAACAGTGCTCTGGCTTTTAGAAGTCTCAAAATGCATTCGGGGAGTTGGGTTCTTTCAAGCAACGTAATTTTTCAACCCCTTACACATTACATTGGGCGATCCTTTTCATAGGTGTTAATAAAATTGCATAACTGGTTTGCCGTAAATCCAGATACTTGCGCCGCGTAGGTGTTTTATTTCTTGAATTTGGTCCGAATCAAACAATCGAATGTGGTTGCAACTTGGAAGGTATTAAGAGAAAATTATGAAAAGTTGAATGGTTCGGGGAATCTTTTCTGGATTATCGAAAGCTGGTTTCGACGAGTTATTTATTTTAGAGGAAATGTTATTTGGAAATAGAATAAACGAGTGTACTAGTGTAGAAATTAATTACTGCACGATAAGTGAGTCAAATAACGCTGATGAATTGTATACTTTATCTACTTAATTAGGTATACCTAGATAAAGATTAAAAATCATCCAATTCTTTCAAAATTATCGACGATTTTTCCTGAAATATCGATGATTTAAACGCGAAATTCGTTCTTTTAAATGATGTACGTAATTAGGTGATAGTTTTTATCGTATTTTGTTGAAATTTAATTTGGTTCATTCTGATAAGTAATTGCTGAGATCTATTTATAAGTACTGAGATCACTCATCGTATAAAACTCATTAAAAAGGCATCGAAATTACTTATTTAAAATGTTTTGAAAAATTTACCACAGTCTTGTAAAATGCTCTAAAACGCCATAAAGAATTTTCAAAATACAAAAAATTATTAAAATAATACTTTTAAAATCGTTATGAAGTTCGAAATGTTGGAAAAATCGCGATGATTGCATAAAAATCGTCGAATTCATTGCAAAAAATGTTACGACATTTTATGGCACTGATTCGAAATCAACATGAAGAATAATCATAAGTGAAATCAAAATCCATACCAAATTTCGTAGATGAAGTTCTGAAAAAGTTTGTTTTTTTCAAAGATAAATATTTTTCTCTATTTTACCTCCGCCTTGAAACAAAAAATTGATATTTTTTTACAAATAATTTTTGGGTGTGAGGAGGGAGACTTGGAAAAATATAGGTAGGTAATTCTGAAAAAATCTTGCATTTTTCATTTTAAGCTTATTTTGTACCTACGTTAAAATCTCAGCACTTTCAAATTCGTCGCTTGGTCGCTTTTAACTTAAGTTAAAAGCGACCAAGGTGTCACATCGTTTGTTATGTTATCATGACTTCGAATATCGACATTTTTGAATTGTTGCTCTCTAATCTCATCCAGCAAGGGGCCCTTCGGCCCAAAAATTAAAAACTTTGAATGGTAAAACGTTTTTCAATGTTTTTGATGGACGCTGAGTTCTTTAGTCAAATTAGCAATAGGCGGAACTAAGGGCGGGCAGGGGTGGGCCGTCGTGTGGGCCCCGTTGAGAATTTTTTTTGGCCCAACCCGCTTTTTTCTGTCCAATTTTGAATTTTTTTCCAAATTCCAAAAAAAATTTGGTTATTTTAGTATGGTGTGAATATTGAATGTTTCGCGATGTGAATATATTTTCGAATATTTACACCCACACTAGTTATTTGAGTAGGTATTGTAAATCTGCGTAACAGGGGAAGAGGTAGTTCCAGAGGTTGTTTGGGTAGTTCTAAAAATTTATGTCTGGTTAGCTCCAAAATTGTTCGTAGTTCCAAAATTGCTTTGGTGATTTACTAGCTCCTAGGATTTCGACAATCCCAAGTCCAAATTTATTCCATAGTACAATTTTTTCAATTCTAAATTTTTCCAGTTTCTTAAAATTCCAATTTTTTTAAATTTAATCCAATATTAAAATTTTTCTAGCAGTATCAATCAAAGTGGAAAAAATGTTTAAGAAAGTTTACCGTAGAAAGAATTGGCAAAGTTTAAAAAATTTCAGTATTAAAAAATTTTCCCAACTTAAATTTCTTCACATTATTGTCGATTCGATATTTTTAAAACTTTTTTTACCAACACTAAAATTTTTTTTCCAATTTTTTTTCAACTGCATGCATGAAAATCCCTCATGGTTAATAAATTGATGACGGCGAGTGGGTGGGAAAAAATTGACATTCATTCAAAATTATCTCAAAGGCGGGGAGTTTTGGAAAAGGGAGGTGTATACGAGGGGTCATTGTATTCCCCAAATTGGTGGCCGGAGTGCAAAGTATGAAATGTACTTCCACTTTTTTACTCAGATCGAGATTTTCAAAGCATTAAAACATGAAAAAAAATGCTTTTTTTTGGACATAAAAAATCAAATTTTTCCAAACTTTGCCCTCGCTGTCGCTCGGGTAATGAACAAAAACATATGGTTTATACATTTTGAACTATTGAGGCATATCATGCGAAAGAAGCTCCCTTTTTTTCTCCCTTCCCCTACTATTCTAAGTCACTACAACCAATCTGTTCTGTTACCTATACCCTTCAAAAAAAGTGTGTGGATTCTGATGCCACTGAATGATCTTCAATTGAATCAACCATAATTTTTTCCTCTTCCAACAGTTTATTCTCAGGGAGAAAAAGTTGTCATTCCAAATTTTTTTTCAATCGAAGTTTAAATCCCAGTAAGTTCCAAAATTTCTTTAGAATAACCCCTGCTCCTGCGTAACTTTTGTATTTTAATGTAATAAGTTTTCAAAAAAAACCAAAATTATTATTACTCTTTACGTTACTTCAAATTTTGTAGCCAAATGTCTACCAACTCTATTAATTTTAAAAAAAATGATGACATGTTTGAGCGAATTAATTTTTATTTTTAAACATATCAGGTGTAACTTGAAATTTTTTTACATTTTGATTTTGAGGTCCCTTTTCATAACTGACCCTCTCACCCCCCCCCCCCCCCAAAAATCGTATAAAAATCTGTGCCCCAAACGCTTGGCCCTTTGTGCCTAGCCAAAAAAAAATTCTGGTTCCGCCTATGCAAATTATTTTTCCAGCTCCGAGCCTCTATCACCTTTTCATTTCTCTTTTTACCTATCATATTTGAATTTTTTGTTCATGAAAATAGTATATGGTACGTAATATGACTTATCGTTTGTTAGGTTCTTTGAGGCATTGAGTTCGAATATCAAATTAGTTTTTGCATTTGATCCCTCTAACTCCCTCCAAGAGGGGCCCAAATTCGACCTTCGGTATTTAGTTTTGAAAAATAGTCATTATTGGGCAATCGTAAAAAAATCTGGTAAATTCGCCAGCGTAATTCAAGGTTTGAAAAGACGAGCTTTTGAAAACTGAGCCAAAAAAAATTTCAATGGACTAGATTCGAGTGAAACAATTGAAACTACGTTTAGCACTTTTCCGAATTTTTGTACTTTTAAGAAATGGTTATTTTTTGAGGGCAATGTATAATCAAAAAGTCAAAAAAATTTTAAAAAAACAAATTTTGCCAAATATGATTATTTTATTCAGAAAATAGCGGGTAATTTTTACTAGAGATTATTACGCTTGCTAAAAAAAGTTTTTTCCAATAATGAAAATTTTTACCAAGAAATAAAAATGATAATTGTTTTTTGAAAATGGTAGGTACCTATTACTATTCATTAGGCCCTTAATTAAAATTTTAAAAGTTAAAATAACGAATTCTTCCAGAGAGCACTCAAACTGACTTGGGCAGCTGAAAATTGAGTTCTCGTTTCCTGTTGACTAACTTGATGACGACAAAATCTACTTTTAGCTTGATTTCAAGACGGGCACCTCAATTGTAGGTACCTATATTTTTAACCAACTATTCATTAGATAAATTGGAAAAAAATTAAAATAATTGACTGGAGACTCCAGAATAGCTGGAAATGGTCAAAAAATCGTTTCGGGGAGTTGGCATCGGATGGCAGATAAGTATTCCAGACCGGTATGGTGGCTCGACGATTTGATCACTTTCAATTATTTTGATTTTTTTTTAAATTTTAAATCTGATCAAAATAAGTATTTGAGGTATCTACTGAGAAATCGTGCCAAAGGTGTATTTTCTCATTCAACTGGTCGAAATAAAGCGAAAAACTTGACTTTACTGTCTACTGCAAAAATTCAAAATTATACCTACTGGAAAAAAAACAAAATAGTGTTGAAGGCTCCAGAATGGTTGAAAATGGTCAAATTCGAGTTCGAGAGGACAATATTTGGTAGGATCTAAATTTCACCAAGTTTGGTATAAAAATTACTTTTTTTTTTCAAAAATATATCATTTTTGCTGAAAATTCAGGTTTTTAAATTTTGAAAAATTCGCTGAAATGCTAGCAAATGAAGAGCTAGCACAGTGCTAGCAATATTGCTAGTAAAATGCTCGCGTAAAAATGCTAGCGTAATTCTAGCGAAGCGATGTCCAAAAACAGGCGACTAAACGCTAGCAAGGTGTGCTAGCATTTTGCCAGCATTTTTTTCATTTTTTTTGTCAATAGGGTAATTTTAGAGTTGGACTGTAATTTCAGAAAAAGCGATTTTACTCCAAAAATTTTATTCTTATTGGTCAAATTTGCCAACTTTTCTCATTTTGAGACGAATTTGTCAACTTTTTCTTCTAGCATTGTATGGGGGGGGGCGGGGGATGAATCATCTCCCCGACGCCCCATTCGCTACGCCCCTGTAATTGCCTAATAGAAATAAACCTATAAGAAACCGAAATTTATGATTTTATATTCTGAAATTAAATTGGGTCTCTTGGTGTTTCTTGTAGGTACCTCTTATTTGTTTGTTTCTCGCTTTTTCAGACAATTATTAAAATAGTGAAAAAATGTTATAAATTATAACCATTTTTTTTATTTTTTTATTTTAGAGAACATGACTTCATAGCTGTCGGCTCGAATTTCAAATGAAACCCTTTACGACTTGGTATGTTTTAATACTTTTTCAACTTTTCATGACTTTTCACATTCTTTAGTGAACTTTTCACTTTTATTTTCAAAAAAATTACTTCAGAAATTTCTATTCGCCACCAATAGGGGCTGGAGAAGGAATTATGGTACCTAGATTTTACGTGTTGTGGGATAACCGAAGCCTATAAAAAAAATTCGAGTAAAATTTTCTAAATCACAAGACCAATGGTCAAAATCTAAATCAAGGTGGTTGGAATGCTCTTCATGTGAAATACTTTTAAAATCAATTTGAACCTAGGCATTTGCATTTTTTCATATTTTCGCAGGTAGGTACATCTGGTACACTCAAATTTACCTTCCAAGAATTCCAGCTCGAACCGCGAGTTTTAGTCGCATTATGCATCCCAAGAGGGGTATTCGTGGAAAGTGCTTCTCTCTGACGCCAGTGTCGACAACTTCGGATTTCTCCGTCGTTCAGTCGTAGAGAAAACCGGTGAGTTAGTCATGTTTCGTCGGTATCCGCGTTGTATTCATGTGGCGAGTCAGTGCCGAAGTGTTTTTTAAATTCACCGATTTCGTAAATGTAACCGACTAGTGATAGTGTTCGAATGAAAAATATTTCGGTGTTTTGTTTCGTTTTTAAAATTTATAAATTCGTTCGATTTTGTTCAAAGTGATCGATTTTATAGTGGTGCGAATAATTCGTAAATTTTTTTTTTCATCTATGATGAATTAACGTAAATGTGAAAAATCCGCAATGGCTTTCGGTTTATTATACCTATGTGCAGTGTTAATATTACCATCGTATGCTCATAATAACGAGCAATCGTGCCTTTGGCAGAAAATCGCGAATAATGGTGACGACTCACCGACCACTTATTCTCTCCAGTGTCGTGCTCGTACCATCAGCAATGCCGATAGCGTTTTGGCAAATCTCACATCCACCGAAATGGATAAAATAACGTCTTTCCATTTAGAGTGCAGTGACGTTTTATTTTTCGAGAGTAGTTTAGAAAATAGTTTTTTAACGCAATTACGTCGATTGCAAGAATTAAAATTGGAATATTGTAAAATTCGTTATGTTCCGGTCGCGGTGTTGAGTCCGTCTCGCGAGTTACGATATTTAACCCTCAGGACACATAATCGCGATTGGTCAGCTATGAATATGATGTTCCATTCGGAAAGTTTTCGTGGCCTGCCTCAGCTTAAATTTCTCGATTTATCGGATAATAATATTTGGTCGTTGCCCAAAGAGTTATTTTGTCCGTTGCATACGCTCACTCAACTCAACTTATCTTCGAACCGGTTACAGAATGTTTTCGAATTGGGTTTCTCGGATTGGGGAGACGGTCCATCGGCGCCTGGTAAAACGTGTAACGTCGGATTGGAGGAGCTGAAATTATCGGATAATGAAATCACCTCGTTACCAGATAATGGCTTTACTAGTTTGAGATCTCTGCAAAAGTTCTATCTGCAGAATAACGTTATAAATTCGATGGCCGATCGGGCCTTCGCCGGACTCAAATCTTTGCTCGTTTTGAACATCTCTAACAACCGGTTGACTGCTCTGCCGCCGGAATTATTTCAATCGACGCGAAATCTCAAAGAAGTTTATCTGTTTAATAATTCCATCAACGTGTTAGCTCCGGGATTACTCGAGGGTCTCGATCAGCTAGTCATATTGGACATGTCACATAACGAATTGACCAGTTCGTGGGTAAACAAAGATACATTTTCCGGATTGATACGTTTGGTGGTGTTGAACATCGGCCACAATCAGCTCACCAAAATCGACTCGCACGTATTTCAAGATCTATACAGTCTGCAGATCTTGAATTTGGAGCATAATAGGATCGAAAGCATAGCCGACGGTTCGTTCTCGACGCTGAGTAATTTGCACGCTCTCAGATTAACGCACAATAGACTGGTCACGGTGGAAATGTATCATTTCAGCGGACTCTACGTCATCAATCAGTTATTCCTCGATCATAATCATATCGTATCGATAAACCCGAGAACTTTCGAGAATTGCTCCAATCTTCACGATCTGGGACTCCATGGAAATAAATTAACCGAAATTCCGGAAGCTATTCGAGAACTAAAATTCTTGAAAACTTTGGATTTGGGCGGAAATCGTGTCCAAAGCGTGGTCAATACATCGTTCCATAATTTAGATCAACTCAATACGTTGATTTTATCCAATAATAATATCGCCAACATCACCAGAAACACTTTTAGCACCCTACCATCGCTAAAAATACTGAATCTGGCTTCGAATCGTATCCAATTCGTGGACAAAACCGCCTTCGGAGTGAACTCTACATTACACGCAATTCGTCTCGATGCCAATAAATTGAGCGATATCAGTGGCATGTTCGTTCAACTTCAGAATCTAGTCTGGCTCAATATCTCAGACAACGATATCCTCTGGTTCGATTACTCCTTCATTCCGCCTAGTTTGGAATGGCTGGACATGCACAAAAATCGAATTAACGATCTAGGCAATTATTTCGAAAAACGCGAATCTCTGCAGATCAAAATGCTCGACGTTAGTTTCAACAAATTGGCCGAAATTAGCGATACTTCGATACCAGACAGCGTTGAAAGTGTTTTCCTCAACAACAACTCGATCAAAAAGGTAAAAATAAATACCTTTTTGCGAAAAGCCAATCTCAGTCGAGTTGTCCTGTTCGACAATCAAATCCGAACCATTGATATGGCTGCTCTACGTCTCGACCCTGTTCCAGAGGAGAAAGAGCTACCACAATTCTACATCAGCGAAAATCCTTTCGTTTGCGATTGCACGATGGAATGGCTACCTCGTGTAAACTCCTTCAGCAATAATCGACAGTATCCTCGAGTCATGGACGTAGACTCAGCATCCTGCCATGTGATCTACGGTCGCGGCCAGACCGTTCGTTCGATAATGGATCTAAAACCGTCTCAGTTCCTGTGCCCCTACGAATCTCACTGTTTCGCCGTCTGCGAATGCTGCGAATACGACGCTTGCGATTGCGAAATGACCTGCCCGACGAACTGCTCTTGCTTCCACGATCATCTCTGGACGTCGAATATCGTCGATTGCTCCAACGCCGGGTATTCTTCGGTGCCCAGTCGAATACCAATGGACGCCACCGAAATATACCTCGACGGTAATAACCTGGCTGAGCTCGACAGTCACGTATTCATTGGTAAAAAAAGGCTCCAAGTTTTATACCTGAACGACAGCAATATCGCCACCATCCATAATAAAACTTTCAACGGCGTTAATGAGTTGAAAGTTCTCCATTTGGAAAATAACGATCTCCAATCGCTCGAAGGATACGAATTCAACGAGCTCGAAAAACTCAGCGAATTGTACCTCGAAAGTAACCACATCAAGGATGTATCCCCATCGACTTTCTTACCCCTGAAAAAACTCGAAGTGCTACATCTGGAGCAAAATCGTATCGATAGCTTCGCAGCTGTCGAACGTATCACGTCAGACAATCTGGCCCTGGTTTCGCTGGCTGGTAACTCGTGGTCGTGCGAATGTTCCAATATCAGGGAGCTTATCGTATGGCTAAAGGAAAACAAAAATGTGCAAATGGACGACGTTCGGTGCTCCGATTCCGAACGATCGGTCGCCGCAGCCCTGAAATTCTGCTCCGAAGGTAAAGACAACGGAGTCGATTCGGTTACCAACTTTAATAACGATTCGTTCTACAGCAGTTCCTCAGTCCTCAGCTCAGACTACGTACCCTTCATGGCAGCCAGCTTGGTACTCTTCATTATCGTATTCTTAGTCAGTACCTTGGCATTTATATTCAAAAACGATATCAAACTATGGCTCCATAGTCACTACGGAGTCCGAATTTTGACCGGTAACAACTGCGAAGACGATAGCGATAGATTATTCGACGCTTACATGGTTTACAGCCTCAAAGACGACGAATTCGTCAACCAAGTAATCTGCGCCAGTCTGGAAAGACTCGGGTACTCGTTATGCTTGCATTATCGCGATATGCACGTCATGAGTCCGGCATACCTTACCGATAGTCTGCTCGGAGCCTCCGACGCCTCAAAACGAATCATCCTCGTACTTTCGCTCAGCTTTCTGCAAAACGAATGGGAAAGGCCGGTTTTCAAAGCAGCCCTGCAAACCTGCCTCGAACGAAACGGCGCCGGAGGTCGCAAAATAATCTCGATCATCACATCGAACAACTGCGCCCTCAGTCCGGAGCTGCAATCGATACTAAAATCATGCCATGTACTTTCATGGGGCGAAAAACGCTTCTGGGAGAAGTTACGATACCTCATGCCGGACGTTCGCCGCAAACATAATCAATCAGATTCCAAAAAGATCACCTGCGATAAAGGTATAGCCAGCGCGAGATATACCACCGCTCCGACCTCGCTCGACACGTACTACAAAATGTCGCCGGCCGCTTCCCTAACCCAATCCTCTGTACCGACTCAGTCGTCGTGCGTTTCTGAGGAATCATCCCAAAGGACGACGACCGACGAAGACGACGATTTGGCTAATCAACATAGCTACATGACCATCGATTACCAGCAAAGGCATAATAAGGTTCTCCACCACGTATACAGCAGTATACCCGATCCTATTTATAATACCAATGGAAGGACTTACTTCGTGTGACCTTTCGCCGACGATTTTGTTTCTTCTGTACCTGTATTTAGGTAAGTGTAAAAATATTTAAATTTTGAGCCGCCCAAAAAAAATACCGCTCTTTATTCGTTTTACGATATAACTTCGTTCGCTCGTTGAATAATTTATTAAAATGGCTGGTAAATTTTATGAAATTTTTATCGCATCAGCCTAATATAAAAGCCAGACTAGGCGAAAAGTTTCCGATATTTAGAACTATCAACTTTTACGCTTCCGCTTTAAACTTTTCTTCGTCCTGGCGTTAATTTTTTAGCCATTTTTTTACAACGGTGTTTGGTCTACCCGGAGATTCGTTAGGAGTTTAAAGGTGAAGTAGTTTTCGATTCTTTTTTTTCCGCTAAAGAACCACGTGTGAAGTTTTAGACCGTCGAGAAAGAAATTTTTAAGTGTAGAACAAAGAGTTGGGGTGAAAGTTGTGGAAAATTGAAGCAAGAGGGGAGGAGAGGGAGGATTTTGGTTTGATTCTTTTCTTACATGGGATGACATTTAGTTAAGTACCTTGACGAATAAGATGTTGAAAAGTGCAGTGAAAAATTTTTGATTGAATTTTGAGCTTTTAATTATGATTTCTCGTTTTTTAATAAATTTTTGAAAAAAAAATTTGAATGTTAAAAAATAGTAATTTTGATGATTTTGCGAGTAGGTATCGTTGAAAATTTGCCAAAATTATAATTTTTTATCGAGTGAAATTTGTATAGAAAAATTTCTAGAGGGGTTAGAGGGAGATGTTTTGATATTTCAAGACTGAAGTTTTTTTGCCTCTAAATTCATTGGTAAAAAATTGGAAAAACTGACAGAAATTTGAAAATTAAAAAAAATTATTTTTTGCCTCGAATGTAAATTTTTTTGAAAGGTCGAAAGAGGGATTTTTGATTTAATCATTTTAAGATCGTATAAGTGTTTTTGTTCTTTAATTTGTTTGTAAAAAATTGATAAAAGGGAAAAATTTCAAACATCTGAAAAAAATTTGTCTAAGGTATCTAGTTTATTAAAAGTTCACCAAGTTCTTTAATGAGAGTAAAATTCCGATGGAAAAAATTTTGAGTGGCATAGGAAGAGAATTTTTGATATTTCAAAATAAAAGTCATATTGTCACTCAATTTGTTGATAAAAAAATAACAATACTTACTGAAAAAAAAATTGAAAATCTGCAAAAAATTATTTTTTTATTCATTCAAATTTTTTTCAGATTTTTGTACAAGGGCAAAATTTTATTGAAAAATTGTTTAGGAAGTCAAGAAATGGATTTTTGATATTCTAGAACCGAAATAATTTTATCACTCTGTTTGTATAAAAATAAAAATAAATAAACACAAGAAAAAATTTGAACTCCACAAAAAATTGAATTTTTTGAAGTGATTTTTTAAATTTCATTTCAGCACTTCATGTGATTTTACTTCGGATTTGATTTTTAGAGTATGAGGTAAATCTAGCGAAAAAATGTTTAAAATTTCGTGATGGTGGTTAAAAAATGACGAAAACTGTTAATACTGAACCGATTTCTCCTTATAAAACATTAATTTCTGGTTTCTCTTTTGTAGGATTGTATAAATGGATAAGTATGTTAAAAAAAATTCAATTTTTTGAAATTTCCAAAAAATAGTATTTTTTGATGAATTGAAAAGATCTAACAATTGAATTAAATTTTTCTGTAATGTTATCGCACATTTGAAAAAATGTTCAATTTTTTTTGTCAATATCAAATATTTGAAAAAAAAATGCCAAGTTGATGATGGATTTTTCCAATTCTTCTCCCTGAAGAAATATTACCTATTAAAAAAATCACTCTTGACATCAAAACAATAGAAAATGTGACCTTTGGTATTTTTTGGTCTTAATTTTATTAAAATGACCCTTTTTCCGTCCCCTTTGAACATATCCAATTAATACTTATTCTTGCTAAAAAAAAATCATCATTTTAGTCGAGATGAAAATTTTTCTCATCTTAGTTACCTACTCATAAGAATTTGCGTTAGCCCAATTCCATTTTGCATATTATTTTTAGTTTTAACTGTAGATAGGTACCTATATTCTACTGCGTTTTCTGTTATTTCTTGGGCTTCTTAGGGAGTTCCCAATTCAAAGATGAATAATTATTTTTCAAATTTTGACCAAATTTCTATTTTTAAAAATTTTTTTTTTAAGTAAAAATGACCAAGCTGTAAAAATATTTTTTAAAAAACATGTCTTTCGACGTTTTTCTTTCAACTTTTCAATTTTTTCAGATTTTGCAAGTCCATACAGAAAATTAGCAATTTATTCTTTTTCCAAGGAGTACATTTTTTCAGAATTTGAATTTCACCTAAAAAAAAATTTATACCATTAAGTACCATCAAATTTTCAAAAAAAAAACGAATTATTTTTTTGTTCAACTTCGTATCAAGTTTTAAAAAATTTCAACCATTTTTTTCTGAAAATTTATTTTTTATTCGATTTAAAATTATACCAGACCTTATCTCAAATTCAACACTCGGCACGTCATTATTACCCCTTTTTTTACTTCATATGTGTCGACTTCACGTTATACACCATGATATAGTCCTTGTAATGTCATATTCACTCATATCGAGCCACACGAGGCCATAATTTGTGTCACAATTGCCAAATCCGAACCCAGCCCCGTGAATCATATTTTTTCGAAATTTTTTTATCAATTCCACGATAAATTCGTCGACGTAATTTATTTTTAAAAATCCCACCGACGCCTATGTCGGTTAATCCGCTGTCATAAATTCTCCTTCTCTTACGTTTTTTTATTTACTATGTACGTTTTTTTATGACCATATGAATCAATCTTTGAACTGTCTGAATGTCTGAAAAAACAGATAAAATTTTTTTTAATTTCACCATTTTTTCTCTCCTCGAGTAAGTACATACCTACCTAAAAAAAAAATGCAGATTACGTATACATGCATGTGACGTTATCGGGGATGTTAGTGCACTTCTGTAGAGTAAAAAAAATTCAACAGAGAAGTCTAACTCTGTACACACACGTTATCATCTTTTATTTATTTTCTTCTCGCAACGAAAATATTGCATACGAATATGAAAAAGAATTTATTTTTCGAACGCATTAATCATTTATCAATGATATGGATTTTGTTAGTTTATTATATACGTATTCCATTCCCTAGGTTTTTTTTTCCACCTCGAGAACGTTACACGGTGGCTTTGTACGCCTAAAAACCTCTATAATAATTGTTAGCTCGCGTGGTCGTGTTATTTGAATAGCAAAACCGAGAATGATTTGGAATATACGAGGTGAAAATGTTTATACGTCTAGTACCTCGTATAGAAAAACGTTGAAGTGTAATTTTCAAGTATATAACCATAAGCTAGGTATAATAAACATGTCACCTATACTCATTCTTCGAAATAACTCGACTGAAAGATTCATCGGTTTCGAATTCAATTCGCTTTGTAATTTTTTCTTTTCCAAATCGGTGTATTGAGAATTCGCCACTATCAAAATGCAATTGCTCCATCTCGATACTCCACCTATTTGTTGTTAGGGTGTTGATAATTTTTTGAATTTTTAATAAAAAAGGCGAGGGCGAAAGAGCCTAAAATGATTAAAATTTAAACGTGCAGACATCAAGGGTGAATTCGTAGGTCGGCTCTGCAAATTTACAATTCGAATTTTCCTCCAAGTTAATTCGATTATATCCGGAGAGAACACACGAAAAGGGATTTCGACTCGCGAATTGGCTCCATTTGGGTGTATTTTCACTCAGATTCGCCTAAAAGCTCCATCTTACCGGTTTACCTTGAATATTAAAATACGTCGATGAGCATGGTGTTTTAAATCACACCCAGCAATACAAACATTCTGTATTTTTTCAGCAAACCCAACGTGCGGTAGTACGACGTAAAGTTCACAGATATTTTGCCCGATTAGAATGTCGTGATTTTACAAAGTCTAGCTGCGGCTAATCTGTTAAATTTGTACAATTAACACTTTGAAAAGTACGCGCTTTGTAGCGATCTGCTCGCCCAGATTAGGTGAAAAGTTTCGAGAAAGCAGATGCACGTAGTCACGAATTTTTTCGCTGCTAATTTAGCTCGAGCTCGTTAGCTTGACGCCTGAGAGTGACTTTCTATAAAGAATGATTTAAAGTATCGCAGCCTCGGTGTCGATGTCGTATCCTACTATGGATAGGGTGAGTTTCCATGTCGATCGTGTATGAGATGGTAATTCGTCTTGGAAAAATACCATACTCCCTCGATTTTTTTATACAATCGCCTCGAAGGCGTCGTGTTTTCGAAATTTTTTTCATTTAGGTATTTTAATATACGAGAAATTTAATAAGTAATACGACTCGATTTTATTTACTTAAATGTTTCTCAAAACGTATTTTTTACCTCATATTATCACTTTTTAATCGCCCTATTTTACTTTGATCTTTTTTACTCGAGAATGGAATAAAAAAGTCAACTTTTATTAAATTCTGTGCTTTTTTTCCCCAACCCAGCCTTATTTTAAAATTTCTATCGAGACTCTTACAACTTTACGTTGGAAATATGTCGTCTTCTATATACGTCGAATATTACTCAAGGTACTGGAAACGTTGAACAATTTTGATGAAATTTTTTCCTCTGGGTTGTTTTCGCCTGCTAGGGCGTTGTTTGATCCTTTAATTGTATTTTGCTAGGTGGTGTTTGAATTCGAGAGACTTGCGACATTGTAATCCATGGCAACATGAAGCCCTACAAAAAGAATACCCTTAATTATATATATTCTTTGATGATTTCCACGTCGACTTAACTCGAGCTTTATTAGATTGACACAACCGAGGCGTAGGTACAAGGTGTAAAAAGTAAATCGTTTTTAGGCTCGTAGACAATTGTCGAATATAATGTCTTCCTTTTTTTTTTTCAGCCAATATGACAGATTGTTAAATTATTAGCTCAACTAGCTTACTCATTTCCCGTTTCGTTTTACAATTAGGTAGCTTTTGGGCTAATTGTGTGTAAAATAGGTATACAATGTTGATTCACATTCGTTAACGATTAGCTTATCTAATTATAGTATCTTTCGAAATGGTTTTTTTTTCGAGGCCCGATCGAAGATACCGTTTCCTTTGACGATTAACACAAAAGATGTACGTCGAGGAAGGACTTATACGAATGCGACGAACGATTCCCGTTATCTTATGTGCTCCGGAGACACGTTGTTATTACCCGCTCGTACGTAGACAAAATAAGATAGGTTTCTTAATGAAGACGTTTACTGACTGGCATTCTGTTGTCAGAATATATAAGCGAAATGTTTCATTAACTGTCACATGTCGCAGCTATAATAATTTTTCCTAAAGGTAGTTTCACATTTTCGAAGAATGAGCAGTCTGCGGGTAATGAGGTACAGTCTTTCGCTAATGATCGGCTATGGTCTTCCAGGTCTCGGTTTCGGGTTATCTGTTCCTTTTCTAGACTCTGGTTTTGGGTAATGGATTCCGGAATATGGATAACGGTATGATGACGATGAGGGTACCTAAATCATATTAGGTTTCGATTTCGTTCGTACCAGAACAGGTTTTTATCTTCGAGGGTATTTCTTTTTCCAAACTAAATGAGATAAGATGGCATACGAATGATGGATTTCGAATTTGTATACTTACTCTCCTATGGATCGGATCTATTTGACATTTTTTTTTCCACCACGAAGCCAAAATCTAACCGTAATGTGGAGATTTTATACAGGCACGTATTTTACAAAAAGGTCTTGAACCTTTGTGGTGTGTTTTTAAAGGCGCCTCTGTCGTGTTCTTCGAACGAAACCTAAACGTGGTTTTGTTGTTCTCTAGGGTATGCACCTTACCGTTATTTAGCATCCCTGTCTCGCCTCGCGTCGACTTAATGAAAGGTTAGAGGATTTTTTTTCTGCTTTCGATAGTAACGCTGACCCCTTTTGTAGCCTTTTATTTTCGTCGAACTGTGCGTCATACGTAACGGTACCTGGACCTGTGATGCTGATGGCTTTGTATAGGAATGTTCTCGTGCGTGGTCTCGAAACAGGTATCCGCGATTTGTAAAATAAACAAATTTAATTGCTTCGCTGAAATTTGAAAGTAGGGTTAAGTAGACCATTGATTGATGGTGGTAAAAAAGGATTTGGGTAGGTAGTTGAAGGGTTAAATGTGAATAGTTCAGTGATTAGGTGTTTATGTTTGGGAAATTAGAAGGAGATTGATGAGGATGAGGAAGTCGATGAGAAATGGTTGTATGTTTCCTTCTCCTTTCTACTTCCTTAGTTATTGCAGTTTTCTGTGAAAGTTCGAGGGATTTGCGATTATTCGAAGGTGTCTAATGATCGTGGAAGTCATTTTTTACTGATAAGAAAATTCGAAACATTTTTATCAATTTTTTTTCGTTTCTGAGAAAAATAAGCAGGAAATCGTCCATTTTTTCTTCTACTCGTGAGAAATTATTGTGCCTTTGACCTTACTGATGCAGAATTTCCAAGTTTTGTCTTTGATGTTTGAAAAATTGAAGAGTCAGAAAGAAGAGAAAAAAGCCCTGAAAAATAAGGTTATGAAATTTTGAGCAGCCAGTTCCATTAGATACTCTGAATTTTGGAAACTTTGAGGGCTTTTTTGGAAAATTACAAATTTAATAATTTAGACGAGTGAAAAATTTTGTGTAAAATTTTTCAAGTTGAAAGTTGATTAAAAAAATATAACGAAATTTTCAAAGTATCAAAACAATTTGATGTTGAGATGGTCAAAAATTTAAATTTTGAGCACAAATGAAAAAATAATGAAAAATATGGATCCTCGTAAAATTTTTAAAGAACACTTAAATTCATTTAAAAGAGGTATTAAATAACAGTATTAGGGATTTTCAAAATCAAAAAATATAAAAAATTGAATTTCCTTAATTCTTTCAATACATATCTGAAAAATTGAATTTCAAATTAGGATAAAAATTGTTTTATTTTTTTTCATTTTTTTTAAAATTTGAATATTTTTCATACAATTTTGAATCTCTCCATCTCTTTCTATTTTCAGAATATATATTTTCTTACTCAGGTCATCTTAGTTTATTTTTAAAACACCTCTATCTTCCAGATTCGAACTTACTTAGTCTGTATCGTTCTAAAATAAGTGCTGAGAAGCAGCAGAAAGTACCTACACAAATCTTCTCGTCCACAAATAAAATCTAATTTGAGTCAAAGAAGTTTAAAAGATGAAAAATTGTATATTTTTCGTTTGAACAATTTTTCAATTATTTCAGATGAATAGCGTTGCCAAGTTGTTTAGTTCGAAGAGATGAAAAAATTGCTCGTATATTCTGATAATGTCGTGATCAAAAAATTATCTGACTCACGAAAATATTGAAATTTAACGTTGACAAAAAATTATAAAATTCGAATTTTTGAAAACATGAAATTTTTACGATTCGAAACGATGGCATTTTAATCGTCGAACGTTTTTCTTGGGTGAAATTTTTGATCTTGCTTTCGTCAGGCTCCAAACGGTTCATTATTTTTCTTTACGAAACAATGCAGGGTACCTACCTACGTAACAAGTCATGAAAGTTATGAAATCAGGAAAAATTTATGAAAAATCTCGAAATTCTCTTCCAAGGATCAAAATACGTCGAAAATCCATAAAATTGAAAACTTATGCCAAAAATGAATAATTTCCTTTAAAACAGCCACTTTTTTTTTATTATTTCTATTTGTTTGAATAAGTGCTAAAATTGGGTGGACAGGGGTGAATCATTTTATATCAAAGATGTGAAAAAAAATATTATGAAGGCTACGAAAAAGTCATGAAATCAGCTCAAAATTCCCTTACAAAAATCAAAATCCGAAAAAAAATCCATAAAATTTAAAAGTTATTCCGAATATGAATAGTTTGCTTTGAATATTAAAATTTTCACCATTTTTTCAATTTGTTTAAATAAATGGAAAAAAATGGGGAGAGGAAAGAGGTTCTTTTTGTGTCAAATTCGTAGACAATTTCTCAAAAAGTTCATAAAAATTCACGAATTTGCTCTGTAAAACATTTTTCAGAATGTTTGGTGATCAGAAAGTCATTATTTTTTATGTTAAAAAATCCCCCTTTCTCAGTTTTTTTTAGAAAAAAGAAGAGCGATTCTGAAATCAAGTATACTCTCATTTCTGAATCAGTGAAATATATCAAAAATCACTGAAAAACAGTCAGAATTGCAGCACATTAAAATTTTTTCACTGAAAGCAAGTAGGTGAAAGAAAATCACTGGATATCAGTGAAAATTCACTGAAAACTCAGTCTAAAAAATCTGTGAAATTCTTTGAATAATCAGTGAAAAATCGCTGAAAATCAATGAATTTCACTGATTTTTCCTGTGCTGCAATTCTGACTGTTTATCAGTGATTTTTCACTGATTCGAAATGAGAGAGTACCTACTTGGCAAAATTTTATGAATATTTTGAAAATTTTCAAATTTCTAAATAAATATCAAGTCTTGAAAAATTTTCAAATTGAAGAAAAATACCGAATAGAGCAAATTCCTACACATTCGAAAAATAATTCTACCAATCACCTGCTTCTTTCAACTCAATTTTTTCATCATTGCAAAAACAATAACTTTCTTTCTTCCAAAAAACCCACCTCACAACCCAAATATTTAAAAATTTGAAAATCCATCACGTGCCCCACCTTCCACTTGTCTCACCCTCGCACATAATCTAACACATTACGCTGAAATTTGAAAATCTTTTACATAATTCTCACGTTCTCGCCAGACATCCAGACTCCAGATTACTCGACGTTTCACCAAGTTGAAACCCACAACGAACACGCCATCCAGACAAGGGGGCGAAAAAACCAGGGTGTTTTATTACGAGCGAAATTTAAACACTCCGTTGAACAGCAGCGATTCACGTGCTGCGAATTTTTTTCTAATTTAAAAATGAATAAAAAACTGATGCTATTTCTTCGCGAATAAATACACACCGAGAGACGAAAAAAGAGAAAACCACGCGAATGTTTAGCTTTAGAATCAGCAAAATCATCGAGGAGAATTTCGTCGTCGTATCTGTCCGCTTACCGGTTAGATGTATTTACAAATTTTATAACAACGATTTTTTTTTTCGTCGAGTGGATAATCCTTCTTCGAATTCGCGTATTTATTCGTTTGATAAATTAGAAACGAAAAACTTCATCTTTTCGTCTCATACTTTTTGTAAACATGCTCGTATTTTAATTAAATTGAAACGAATCTTCGTGTTATTACCTTTTTATACTCGTAAATTGAATATTCGCTAGATTATATCGTGAAATTCACACAAATAGGTACCTATTTCCCTAATAATACTTTAGATAGGTATAGAGAATACACACAGGTTATTCCTTTGCGAGTAATGAATATTAATTAAAGAAACTAACTTTTCTCTTCGAACCTCGCGCATATTGTGAAATTTTACGCAATGAAATTACGTACTTGGTTTGGAAAGCGAAAAATAAAGGTAATTTTTGATTATTTATCGTTGCATTACACGCGTATATGGATACGATAGCGTGACACCTAAGCTATCATATCCTAATATACTCTGTAGTATGAAAATATAGGTACTCGAACACGTACGTATACTCGACCAAGATGATATTCGAGCTGAGATTCTTGCTTAGTACGACCTTGATATCTTCATAATCTACTTTCGAGCATCATCGTCTCATCGAAGCGTGGATAAGTTCACTCATTACAGTGATTACGCCGGATAAGAGATACCCATGGTACATATGAGCATTACTTTCACTCAATACGATGTACATGCGAATCAGCAACAAATTGAAACATCGTGTCGTGTAATTGAGTCAGCGTAGGTGTGTAAACTGGCCGATCGTGTGTTTGCGAAAATCCTTACAGAAAATGGAAAGTATTCGAATGATGCATGGTTTCCTATGCGCGGTTTTTGGAAGGCGAAAAGAATCTGTAGCGCCAACGCACTGTATTTTAGTAAAGATTTATTTTCAATTAGGTATATCGGTGGATGCCGATTGCGAGGCATATGACGCGTTCCGATGTGTTTGCTGGGCTGGCGGCTTCAGAATGCGTTTCATTTAGAAGTATCGGATCGGTGCCAATTAGGACACGAAAATCCTGTTATTGACATTTTCCCCGTTAACGAGAGAGCAAACGTTGTGGGTATGGGGGCCGTTGCGGTATTATACCACATGTGTGTATGTGGCTCTATAATTGTTTTTCGGTACATTTATACCTACCTATCTGTAAGGGTGGGCCGAAAAAAATATTGAATTTTGACGAAAATTGGTGAAATAATTTATTTCGAGTGGGAGACATTTCAAAAAAAAATTGAGCGCCCAGCCCAAAGGAGGGCGGAGCTAGGGGATCTCAAAGGGGTTATTTTCGAAAAAAATATGTAGTTTTTAACACTTTGGACAGTGCTGCCTGCCGGAAATTTTGAAAACCCCTCCTTGAAAGACGTGATTTGAGTTTCTACACCTCTCAGAAACATTGGCCTCGAAATTGGGTGCCACTTTTTGCCCTCAAAAAGGAGCTTAAAATTTAAATCACTTACTCAAAAACTGTAAAATCAAGCCGAAAATGTTTTTGATGATGTAGAATAATTTTTGATGAAATTTTTCAGAAAATTTTCACGGCAGTGCTGCCAATTTCCTTTTTTATTTAGGCACTTTTTATGAAATTTCAATTGGCAGCACTGCTGAAAAAAAATCAAATTTATTTTACGACTAACAAATTTTTTAAGTCACTGAATGAACAACTTGAATTTCATGTGCCTAAATCAATATTCAGTTGGCAGCACTGATATGCAATTTTTTTGAAAAATTCCATCGGAAATTATTCTAGAAGACCAAAAAAAAAATTTAGTTTGATTTTGAGGTGTTTGAGTGATCAATTTGAATTTGGGAAAAATAGAAAAATGTTCACTACTCATTTTCAAGGCTGCAGGTGAGTTGATTTTCAAAACCAGCGAAACATTAGTGTGAAAATATAGGCGAATTCATTCCTTTTTTTTCAGGATATGTACGAGTTGATTTCAGGTTTTTTTGGGAGGGGGGGGGGGGTGATTCTCCCTTTCATTGCGAAATTCTAGTTCAGGTTACGTAGAGGTAGACCTTTTAACGTAATATTATGTAGTTTCGTTCGATGAAGGAAGTTTGAATGAAGGGGCCTTAATTTAGAGGTTTGATGACAATTTTTTACGAGCAGAAAAAAACATGGTTGAAATTATTGTAATAGAGGGCTCCAAAAATTGAAAATTTTCCATTCAGGTGGGATTTTATCTAACTGTACAAGCTCAATTTGAAACATTTTCCTTTTCTAACTCAATTTTTTCGACTAAGAAATGTCCTATCAATTTATAGGACTTATAAAAGACCGATTCGTACCTTTTCATAACAAAAAAAAAACCTCCAAAGCCACCCTCCTCGTGACATCTCCTGGGCAACGCTAATAGACTGAAAAAGGCTCGGAATCAACTCGTACATCCCCCCCCCCCCGGCAAAAAAAGAAGCCCAAAAAAGTGGGAATTAATTCACACATTCCTGAATTCAGGGTATCAATTCACCAACTCCCATTTTCAAAATCATTATTTTCACTACTAAATTCAAATCACTCACTTAAACATTTCAAAGTGGAGCCCAACAATTTTTTGGTTCCTGGAATAATTTTTGATCAATTGATTTTTCAATAAAAAATCATGACAGTACTGCCAACTGCATTTTGATTCACGCAATTTTTAGAAAATTTCAGTTGGCAGCATTGCTACAAAAATTTTTCAAAAAAATTAAAATGTATTTACGTACTGATTTTAATCACTAAAAATATATTTTCGCTTCATTTTCAGGTCACTAAATGAACAACATGGATTTTATGAAAATTCGGTAAATAAAAATGCGATTGGCAACACTGTTATAATTTTTTTTGAAAATTTTCATTAAAAAGTGTCAAGTTTTTTCGGCCTAATGTTGAGGTGTCTGAATGAGCAAACTTTTCAACCCTTTCGTAGAGGACGAAAAGTGATCCATTTTCGAGGCAAATGGTTCTGAGAGGTATAGAAACTCAAATCGTACCTTTTCAGGGGATGACCGAGCTCCCAGCAGATGGAATTATCCAAAATTTGCTAAAACTTCGTTTTTTTCGAAAATGACCTCACTTTGAAGTCTTCTAGCTCTGTTTCTTTTTGGGCCAGGGGGACAGAAACTTATTCGGGATATCTCTCACTCACAGTAAACTATCTCACCAATTTTCTCCAAATTCCATAATATTTTTTTCAATCCAATCTTCTATCCGTTTATAATATTCTCATAGTCCAAGACAAGAACGTGAAATACGCGAATGTCAAAA
The DNA here is from genome assembly GCA_033439095.1 of Pseudococcus viburni. NCBI lineage: Eukaryota > Metazoa > Arthropoda > Insecta > Hemiptera > Pseudococcidae > Pseudococcus > Pseudococcus viburni. The sequence goes on along the minus strand of JAVBJF010000610.1, from coordinate 43,601 downwards.
ACCAACTACCTTTCTTTTTCCATACATCAACACGTAATTAAGTACACGTATTCCTCTGTACCTACGACGTGCTCGTAAAACATTATGGATGCATAGAGAAGAATATTTACGGTTCTGGCGCTGGTATATACCTATAGCCGAAAAAAAATGTATAAAACAAGAGCTTCGCTATACGTACGAGTACGCTAAGAATGATAAATACACCAAGCTTCGAGATATGATACTAATGTAAACTTGATCTTTTTTCGTGCAGTTATCGAGTCGAGATCTGACGGCCTCCGTACACGCCTACTCTAATGATAGTAATTTTCAAGAGAAAAGAAAAATATTGAAAAAAAAAACCGCGCTGCGCGATGCCGCGGAGAATTGTATGTATATGCTAGGCTCCGGTATAACTTGTTAGCTATCTATAGGTTGTTTAGTCGTTACTTAGAAATCGAATGTGCACCGTATTAAAATAAACAACAAGATATATACTTACGCTGGACTGAGTTTCAACGAATAATCGGTTAGTCGTTACTTATAAAATACGAATACTCATTACGTTGCTAACAAGTCTCTTCGGTGAACTGGAGACTGGACGGAAAGATGAGGAGAACGCGCTCGGAGCTCCAGTACGGTTTTTTCGATCGGCCACATACCTCTTTGGGAGGTGTATTGAGAATGAGATGTAGTAGAGGAAATCTTCAACTTGATGGGGAATTTTCGATGATGCATCGTAAAAAAACGTGTAGAGTTGATTATTTCGAAGATTTGTGCGAACGATGGTTTGGATTTTGAGTTGGGTGATTTGGACTCTGGTGTGTGCGAAGAGTATGCAATTTTTGCAAATTCGACATCTGTTTTGAAATTCTCAAGTTTTAAGCTGAATAAAAAATCAGGATGTCTAACTGGTCATCATATGAAAAATACAGGGCTGGGCCGAACGACAGATTCTAGGGGGCAGCTAGTCCCTCTCCCTCTAATAATCGCAAAATTGTATTTTTCCTCGAAAAAATGTTACTCGAGTTTGAAATTTATGAAAAGAAACAACTGTTTGAAAGAAAAAAAACTATACATTTATTTCAACTATTCTAATTCTGTCAGTTATCATTTAAGTCAGAAAAATTTTCAAAAAATGTGTTTCAACTCGAAAAAAATATTATTCCAGTCGGAAATTTACAGTTTGTTTCCCTACTAATAATAACACTTTCAGTTCATTATTGGAAAAGTTAAAGAAGAGTCTTCAAATCAACTTAAGAGATTGATTTCCAAAAATTAAAACGCAAAATATGCGAAATATATAGGTGATTTTGGATATTTTATCTCGTATTATTTTGCAAGTTAACGCAATTTTCAAGCATACTATCTCTATTTGTATTCTCATAAAATTGAATATCAAAAATTAAATATTATAATTTTCTTTGAATAATAAATTTTCTCCTATAATTTCAATTTATTTGGATAGTTGTTAAATATTTTCTTTGGAAAGAGAAGGTGTTACATATTTACCTATGTACCGAAAACATGGAAAATTTCATTTAAAAAATCATAAATTCTTTCCCATAGTTTTATAACATCCTAAAAAATACACTATGATGAAGTTGCATGGTTTCAAAATTGATTCCAGAGGAACAGCGAGTGCTTAGAATTTTAAAGTTGGAATGAGAGCTTGTTGAATTAGAAAAAATTTTCAAGAAAATTTCAACTGGAAAAACTGTTTCAGAAAAAAAAATTCTCAAGAAAATTCAAATTTAAAAAAATGTTCCAGAGAATTCAATCTTGAAAATAATTTCCAGTAAGTTCTAACTTGGAAAAATTAGGTATCAAAAAAATTGAAGTTGAAAAAATTCATTTAAAAATTGTAAAAAATTGAACTTGATTGAGTTGTAATAGATTTTGAGAAAATTTCAACCAGAAACATATTAAAGAAAATTTCACCAGAAAAATTTTCAAGTAAATCTCACCGGAAAAATTTTCAAGAAAACCTCAACCAGAAAATTTTTTTAAAATTTCAATCAGAAAAAATGTTCAAGGAAATTCAAATTTGAAACAATTTTCAAAGAAATTCAACTTGAAAAAAGTTTTACATAAATTCAACTTGGAAAAATTTTCAAGAAAATTCAAACTTGAAAAAATGTTGCAAGGAAATTCAATCTTGAAAAGATGTTCAAGAAAATTCAATCTCAACAAAATGTTCAAGGAAATTCGAAAAAATTTTGAAGAAAATTGTACAAATTTGATTTAAAAAATATTCTTGAGATGCAAAAAATTTTGAGGAAATTTAAACTTCAATAAATGTTGAAAAAATTGAACTACGAAATATTTTCAAGAAAATTCTCCTTGAAATGGAAGTAAGTATTGAAAAAACGAATTTTTTTCTTTCGCTTCATCTGAACTCGATGAAATATTTTCATTTTAGCAAAACAAAGGATTTTATTCAAAAATTTTTGTAAAATTATTTTTTTTCGCGAAAATTCTCTCTTTAAATTTCTACCAGGTCCCATTTATTTTTTGTATGATAGGTATGATCTGGTTTACTTGCAGGTACAAAAAATTTTCGCTCAGATTAATTTTTTTGTAGGTGGGTAAAAATTTTTATGAATGAGGTTTAAATTTCCCTGCAACTTTAAATGATTTCACCCAGTTTTTCATAAAAAACAATAAATTCATTATTTCTTAGTTTTTTTATGTAATGTTCTAGGTTTTTTTATCCTTCCATCGAAAAGGCGAGGGGGGAGGGTAAAAATGCAAATTTCCTGAAGTTGACCATATTTAATTCATTTGAAAATTCAGTTATTCTGTTTTATAAAAAATTGAATAAGATGTAATTTAATTTCTTTAAATTTTATTCTGTTGAATAATGTTGTGTGCAAAAATACATTTTTTGTTGCATAAGAAAATTGTTTCTCTCTTCTGTTCTTCTCTCCCATCTTCGTATAAGTTCATCAATACCCTTGAAAAAAAAAATCACGAATCATGCCCGATGAAAAATTGGTGTAAAAAATCACAAAGCTTCGGTTTAGATTGACAGCTTTCCCTTACACCTTCGAAAATTTTATTTGCTAATTTCAAATAATCTGATTAGTACTCGTTTATTTTTCTGAAAACTTTCAAAATTTTCTGCTCATCTGATCTATTCTTTCGAATACATCCAAAAAGACACCCTATTGACGAAAAATTCTCCCCACCCCTCATTCCTCAGACCCAACTCCAACCCATGGCAGGTGTCCACAGAACATCCTGTGCCAGCTCACGTGCAAAAATATGACAGTTTAGACAGTTATAAGAATTATTCTAGCTTTAAATACGCTCGAAATTATCGAATTTCGTTCCATTATGACAGTTTCCTTGACCTTTGATAAATGAAGTGCAGCAGGAGGTTTGCCCAAGCGTACGTGTAAAGTATCTCCATACACAGATAAATATAGGCACTTTTTCTCCTGTTTTACAACTCATTGCACCAGGGTCACGTTATAACGATGGAAGGTGGTAACCACATGCTCGTAAAAATCTCTAAATGAAGTATAGGTATACCTATGTACTCTTATATTCGAATACTATAAAGTATCATACACTCTGGCTCTTCTATCCGAGACGTGTTTTGTTCTAAGACTTATATCTCTCGGTACATTGAAAAAAAAACCGCACTCATCTCGACATCGTATATCAGTCGGTTTTGGTCTAATTAAGCAAACACAGACGCACATAGGTAATATAAAATAAAAATACGCACAATGGCTATGAATTATTACCTCTTTGTATACCAACATTCGTATAGCAACAAGTTATCCGCACGCAGAAAAGAATAATTAATATTAGGATTAACGATATGTAACAATATGTTGTCATATTACGTTCAGTGATACTAAAACAGTTCATTTTTTTTCCACCTTCTATTCTCTCCATACGCCTAGGTATAGATTTACGTAATACAAATTTCGTGAGCTGCCTTTAATAAAAAAAAAACAAGATTTCCAGGTTTCTCGGGTAACGAGATTTTTAACGTGCGACATATTACGGTGGCGAGTTCCAGCTGAGAATTTGCTAAGTCGGTTGGCAAAATGTTTGATTAATCGGTTATGTAGTTACACTGTGTTATGACATATTCGGACTAATTTCTTGTTGTTTTTAATGGAAAACCGCTGCGAGCTCGGCGCTCTGGGAGCTCGAGACTAGAATTCTCCTGTAGTGACGTGATACGTAGGTATAATTTTTCAAAAAATAAAAAATAGAAAGTACACGTAATTTTTCTTCCGATATTTTTATTTACGTAATACCAAGGTCGAAAGGACACCGAATCAGCTGAGAATCACTGGTAAAAAACCGAAGAAAAATTCACGTTTGTGGGATGGCCTAGGCTAGGTGTCTTGAAAAAACCGAACGTTAGCCGATGTTAATAAATTAACTTAAATTAATTAACATTTTTCGAAGCGCGGAGACGCGTTTCTAGAGTATTAATTAAGGCTGCGCGAAAGATTCGAGAGGCCGAATTAATGAATAAACATTGCTAATTAAGAGAGGCTTTTTCCTTATCTGTTGAACTAGTTGTTTAGCGCCAATGCGAGTCGACTTCAGCTATTATCGTGCGACTGCGGTTAAGAAGGAAATGTTGGTTGTAATTTGGACGTCGCCGATGCGAAATTTCACGCGAATTTGCTGATAAGGGTGTTCGCCGAGACTCCTCGGGGAAGTGTGCGAATAAAAGCGACTTCGTACAATTGTACCGAAAACACGTATCTTCGCCCAGAATTACATACCGAGGCGAAGAATTGAAGAAAAATAACCATCGGGAGTCGTATAATGCGTCGGTTATTTTAAATAGTCGAGTTATTGATGTTGTTTGGATTTTCGATTCTATTCGGCTGCGAGCTTGCGACCCCTTACAAAATGGTTTCACCTTGTTGTCTACTTCATCTTCGCAACGGGCGATCGACTTTTCTTCTACAGGTCTCGTCATTGTATCGTTTTCACTTTATACAATTTATAACCTTCGATAAATTATTTTTTTATATACCCAATCCTTCTAAAGGGTTCCCGCCGCAGCCCTCTGAATGAATTATTTGTATTGGGAACCGAATTATACACCTATGTGTGTAGCGATTTCAATAAATAATTTACATTTTCGTGGTGTATTCTTCATCTGCCTCCCTCTTCCTTCTGAGTCGTCATCTTCTACTATACCTGTATGTTGGTATATGTACCATAAATCCGTATACGAAACACCTTTACCGTGTTTGTCTCTTTACAATTTATTACCTTGATGGCGGTCCAAAGTGGACGAATTAACATTAAAATTATCGATTATTTTGGGTACACTACACAGTTCGAGAAAAAGTTTTCAAATACAACTAGATCGACTTTTGTCTCCGTTCTGGAAATAATTAACAAGCGAACAGGTTCCCGGTGACGAGTTCGTTGTCGTGTTAGGTTGATTTTTTTTTTCTGGAACAGAAACACGTATTTGAGTTACCTATACGTATAGATATGTGTAGAATTGTGTTTTTTATAATCATATGAGGTCTTTTGAATCGTCCAACTACACGGTGTTTCGCAAGTATTTCCTATTCGATCACCTGGCCTGTGTTTAATTTCCAATGCGTTGTTGATGCGACCAATATTTCCCATAAATAAAGCTTTACTTGGAACGTACGATTGATAAGGTCACGCGTTCCAGCAGGTGAAAATTTTTTAAAGTGCGTGTTGCCAAAAAAAAATTACCAGAGTTGGGGAAATTACCATATTTGATTGCATTTTTATTGGTAATAAAATTAGATCTCGAATTATGCATACGAGAGTAATTATTCTGGTGTTTTGGGCTGTATTCGGCACCTTTGATATTTTTTATGGCGATGTAATAAGTAGAATTGCGCGAAATGGGAAATTAATAATGATATTCGGAAGCTAATTTTAATTCTTTTTTAAAATGTTATGGTTTTTTTTGAAAATAGAGAAAAAACGAAAAATTAAGTACCTGCGCATTTAAAAAAATGAATTTTAAGTACCTAATCAATATTCAAATTTTTTCAAAAATATTGTAAGTATTTTTCAATTTTTGTCAATATTAGAAAAATCAGCAGAATTATCAATGTTTGAAAATCTATGCTTTTGTCGATGTTTGAAAATCGATACCGCTATTGATAGTTGATAATCGATATCTCTGTAAATTTTTGAAAAGTCGATATTTTTTTCGATGGTTCAAAATCGATATTTTTATCGATGGTTGAAAAATCGTTATTTTTATCGATGTTGAAAAATCAATAATTATGTCGACTGGCACTTGATACTCGTAATTGATATTTCTATCGATGCTCGAAAATCGATGTGCGAATGAGTCGATACCTACGTTATTGATTTTGAAAAATCGATGCTCGGACAATAATTAAGAATCACTGTTTATTCGATTTCAATATTAGATATTGAACGAATCATTTTTATTACAACAGGAGAGATGAACCGAAGTTGACATTTAGGGAGAGAGGGAGGAGGGGGCAAAAAGTTGAAAATTTTGAGTATCCTACCTCGTATCACGAATCATTTTATAATTTATTTTGGCGATTCGATTCGATTCCCTTTGAATCTCGAATTTTACGAATAAGTACGTCAAAATATGAATCGATTTCATAATTTGATAAAAATGATTTGAATCATAATTCTGTCAATTTTTTAAATAATAAACCTATGTAGAGCTTTCCTCGAAAAAAAAATTGAAACGGACTTTATCGAGAGTTAATAATTGAAAATTTACTACCCATTGTCAACTGGATTTTTTAAATTTTTTTCAATTTACAATGAAAAATTTAAAAAAAAAACAATGGAAATATTGGAAATGCTTGATAAAGAGAGATTTGAATCACAAACATAGTTCCTTCAAATTTTTCTGACTCAAACTCCAAAAAAGGAAGGAAGCAGATTTCCTTCAATTAATGACAAAATTGCATTTTTATAGTCGAAAAAATCATGCTTGAGCTGGGAAAGTACTGAAAATGATGTATTTTTTTGAAAAACTTCTGTTTCGAGTCTCAAAAATTAGGAAGAATATTTTTGAGTTGGATAAATCCGAAAAATTCCACTTCAGTCCAAATTTTTCTATTTTTACTCCTCCAAAAACTGAACTTTGGTATGATCCTGCAGATTCTTCCATAAAAAGTTGATTTTTTTTACTAAAAATGCGATTTTGTCATTCTTTGAGGAGATCAGCTATCCCTTTGCTTAATTTTGGTGGCATCAAATGGACTCAATATTTTTTCTTGTTTGAAAATCAGTGTGGGTGACTTTTTTCTTTTTTTCTCTCTCGACTAGCGCTGATAGCCATGAATAGATGACGGGGGGGGGGAGAGGGAAATCAAAAATCAGATTGCCCTTTGGTAACATTGATATAATTCAAAACTCAATTCGATGAGCAAAATTTACTAAATTGGTGATCTTTTTTGAAAAAAATTGTGGAAAACTCGTCACATTTTCTGTATCACTTGAAAAGGACCTGGGTGTCTATAACTGGTTGTGAAATTCTCATGAAATAAATCTGAAAAAAGTTAAATAAGCCATAAATAGTCATCAAATCTGAAAAAAGATCTACGATTTTTTTCAACTGCAGATGTCGTTCAATAATTTTTTCTACACTTGAAATTTTCAACATTTTTTTTGACTCTCGCTATGAAAGTTTTTTTCGAAAAAACGAAAAACATGGAGGATTTACAAAAAACAACAATTTCATGAAAAAATCACGAACACTCGAAAGGCTCAAAAATTAACGAAATTCAAACACGATCTTATCATTAAAAAGCTACTTTTATTTTTTTTCAAAAATGTTATCATGAAAATTTTCCTAAATCTATTTCTTTTCGAGTTGTAGATTAATTCTGATATCAGTCAAGAGAATATAGAGGGGGGAGGGGGTAAAAAAATCAAAATTGAAACGATTTTTTCAACTCAGAAAAATCAGAGGCCTTTTATTCCAGAATCCAGATTCATATTTCTTCAATCAACCTAACTTACGAAACACCCTGTAACTTCATATTCCAGTTCTAATTCCAATTCAACAATAAACCCGACCAGAGAAAAAAAAACGTCCTGTATAAAAACCATTTTTTACCAGATTTTCAAAACGGATTAACGCGCATACAAATTAACGTACTCGTAATAATAATACGTAGTTACGTACTCGTATAAAAATGGTTAAATTCTCGATCTTACTTTCCGAAAGAAAAATTATCTTTATCGAATTCCCCGAACACAAAATAAAATAAAAATGTGTTTCATATACCCAGAACGAATATAGGGCAGGATTTAAAACGGTTGAAAAAAACAACTTGTTGAATATACCTACGCTCACAGAGACGTAAATAGAAATGAAAATCGAATCGTCTGTCGGATATATTTTTTTATTTATTCGAAAATTCATTTTTTTAAATTCTACCTTTACCTACGTACACAGAAAAAGGAACCCCTACGTCTGTTCCGTTTGCTTTTCTGTATTCGCCATTCGAAATAATACGACGAGAAAGACGAAAAAATAATGAAAAAAACATCGAATTACTCTTTTTTTCACATCGGTGGCAATAAGGGAAGAGGGTTACAGAGGTGAACTTTATACACCATCCAGGGAATTTTAAAAACAATAAAGTTAGGCGTGAAACTGAAAGTGTCTCTTGTGTGGCCTAAGGGATTTTAATGAACCGTAACGAGGATAAAAATTGAGTACGCGGGTTTGCGACGACGAGTCGGAGTTGCTCGCGAAACTCGATACGCTTTGAGCCAACTTCTTTACGTATAAAAGCAGGATTTACTAAACATATTCTTTTAAAAAGTTTAAATATTCAATTTCAACTGGATGTTAAAGTGTTCTTACTCGGAATGGTTACGACAACGAAGGCGAGGGTGGTGAAAAAAAAACCTCTTTCGGGCTGTTCTACCACTAACGTAAGGTCTCTCGACTGTCGCGTGGTTAATGGTTTCAAGTACAATGCTGAACAACGACAAAAGCGAGCCTTATATACTTATTTGAGGCTCTGGTGTCAAAACAACTTAATACTCGGGTACATCTTTGTGTTGGTGCTCGTGGTAAACTTCATAAACGCAATTTCTTCCATACCTGTAGGTCTGGGTACTTAGGATGGAATTGTTCATCCATATTAATACCTCTATACACGTTTATTGCAGACGCATTGAATATATAGTGAATTTCCGTCGCAGATGGTAAATTGATAGTATTAAAAAAAAACCAAAAGGCAGTTATCTTTTAGTAATTATTACTTTGGTACGTTTCTTCTTCGCTATGGTATTGCTACGTTGTGAGAGAGTAGAAAAAAAAGTCGTTAAAAATTATCTTTTTTTACTTGATGCATCGACGAGTATTGAAATTAGATCGCAGACTGTAGGTACAGGAAATTGAAGGTTGTAAATAGGTTTTATCGTACAATTGGCAAATTTCGATTACACTCGTTTCGTTTCTTCTTTTATGCCAATTTTTCCGAGAAATACGAGAATACGAAATTATCCCGAGAGGTACCTCGTGATATACCTACAGATTTCGGTTTAAAGACACAGGTTGATATAGAAAATGCTGTTTGAAGTTTAATGGAGGATTTTTATAGTATTTTTCGCTCTGATCACAAGAAAAATAGTGAAAAAATTCCATCGCCCAAGGATTTTTCAGTTTGAATTTTTTGTTGAAGATTTGTTTACACTTTTTGATAAATATTGATATTTGAAGTCAATTTTATGAGCAAAGGAAGGATTCAACGAAAAAAAAGAATAGATTATAAATTGTAGAGCGTAAAATTTCCTTTCTGTAAAGTTCAAGTAGTTGTTTCTTAGAAGGCGTAGCTTTCGAGATATTTTAGATGAAAGTTCATTTTTTTTTTAAATTGAAAATATCTCAAAAACTAAGCCTTCTGGCGAAAAAATTAATTGAACTATACAGAAAGGAAATTTAATGCTCTGCAATTTATGTCCCATTCATTTTTTTCTTAGAACGCTTTTTATGCTCAGAAAATCGACTCCAAGGGTCACACGTTGTATCAAAAAATGTATAACAAATTTTCAACAAAAAATTTCAATTATAAAAAATTCTGACGTGACGATGGAGTAAACCTGAAATCATATTCCAACTCTGCACTAAAAAGTAGGTCAGAATCACCAATCAGAATCAGTTACGCAGGAAAAAATTGTTGATATTTCCACTGTCACAAAATGAGAAATATTGAAAATGAGGGAGGATCGGCTGCCCAAAAATTATGATGTTGCAAATCGTTCACTGAACAAATCTTTTTCTTGTTTTCATCTTATTTTCCGTCGTTGAACAAAATTGAAACTAAAATCTGATTTTAATACAGAAAAACGAACAAAAAATCGAAAATCACAAAGTTCATTACTTCTAAACTTAATTTTAATACCAAAAACAAACGAAAAATAGAAAATCACCAAATTCGTGACTTTTAAACTTAATTTTATTTTGAAACAGAAATTTTAGTTTACAGATGAACAGAGCTCTAAGTAAAATAAAATTCCGATATCTATAAATTTGTAACTTTGTATAAATTTATTTTTGGTAAATTATTAAAAGTCATAATTCATAAATTTTGTGATTTTCAATTTTTTGTCCGTTTTTCTGTATTAAAATTAGGTTTAGAAGTCATAAAAACTTGGTGATTTTGGAATAGAGATAAATACTCAAAGAAGTTCAAATGTATCGAATATTCTGATTTATTTTTAAGGAATTTAAAAAAATCAAAAAATTCACTCGATTATCAAAATCAAAAATAGAGTGGTAAATAAGAGTAAAGAATCGTTCATTGAACGACTTGCAACCTCATAATTTTTGGGCAGCTGATCCTCTCCTTTGAAAATGTGGTTCATTACAAAAAATCGTTTTTCTGGAAAAATCAAAAATATGAATGAAATATGAATTGTAGAGCATAAAATTTCCTTTCTTAAAGTCCAATTAGCTTTTTCCTAGGTGGCTTAGTTTATGAGATATTTTCAATATAAAAAAAAGTTGAACTTTCAATTTTCAACTCAACTATCTCGAAAGCTAATCAACCTAAGAAAAAAATAATGAACTCTACAGAAAGGAAATTTTACGCTCTACAATTTACGTTCTATTCATTTTTATCGCTGAACCCTTCCTTTGCTCAGAAAATTGACTTCAAATGTCAAAAGTCATCAAAAAGTGTAAAAAAACGTTCAACAAAAAATTCAAATTGTAAAAAATCCTCGTTAGATAGAATTTGTTCACTACTTTTCTCGCGACCAGCTCAAAAAACACAATAAAAATCACGCATTATACTTCCAACAGCATTTCAAAATCCTAAAAATATCTACCTATGAAATGATCAACGTCCGGTACCCAATCTGTTTTTAATATTTTTCGCGTGCCTGTTTCGAGAACGAGGAGCGGTTACGATCATTGTATGTATAAAAAGGTACACGTACGATAATGTTGCACTTTGAATATAAATCAAAGTGGTTTTCTCTTTGTGTATAGCACACGATGCCATCATCTTACAAGTTAAAGTGTCACTTTGAACGTACCTTATGCCGGCATCCGCCGAGTACATCCGTTCCAGCCCCTTCTCCTTCATCTGAGGAGTCGTCGAGCTCGACAATCAGCTTGGTCATTAAAGACTCTCCGAATATTGGAAAAACTTGCATATTTTTGGTCGCATGTGCCTGGCATGAGATTCGGGGAGTCCGAGACGATTGGAAGCGGACGCTTTGTTCATTTAATTAGTATCGAATGCTCTGAGGTAATTTTTTTCCCCTAGGAGGTAAAAAATTTCGTTAGCAGCTCGGATGCTGTGTAAAGGTAGAAATACTTATTCGTCCGAAAACCGGTTATTTAATTGGTCGATCTTATTTTTGGTAGGAGAAAAAATATTCATAACGCGAACCTTCTCATATTACTCTTTTTGATTGATTTTATTAAGAAAAGATAGTAAACGAAGATTATGGCGCAGATTCAGGCTCACTCGATGATCCAGGCGATGATTGAAAAGAGAAAAATCACCATAACTGTGCATTGGACGAGCTGCGACGTATCGAACCGTGTTCCAGACCAGATATGTAATTAAAAATATCCCAATCGGTCGCCGACCGAAGCTCGAACTTGTATAAGTGGACTGTGGTCACAACACAGCTAAATATACAGGCCTCGTCGCAAACCTCGTTTTTGTACGAGTTCTACATAAATTCAGCCAAATGGCCGGTTCGATTAAATAACGTATTGTGTACAATGAAGTGGACAAATATTTTTCCGGCTGCTGGAGTTCGACTGGACGACGAGCAGAAGCTATAAGGGTGTAATTTCGATAGAAATTGCTCATTTTGGTCTGCCTTTAGATACCATAGAGTTCAGGGGGCGTCTCTGTATCGAGCTTATTTTCGATTATTTATTATTGCTGGGCATATAAAAGGCTTTTTTGTTTATAGACCGCCGCGTACCGAGCCATTATCTAATCGTGTTATCTGCTGGCGTCGTCAGAGTTATTAAAATTGGCATATAAATGACATCCACTACGCTAGGACAGAGGATCGTTAAAAAAATAATTTCAGTATGTTCTTATATGACCGCTCGGTAATTTCGCGACTTTAATTTTTTTTCTCTGGTGAAATAAACCTGCGTGGAGCCTATAAGTTAATTTGCGATAAATCTATATCATCCGGAATTAACTCGTCACTGGTAAACGCTTACTTGGCTATTTTGTATCGTGCGCGAACCTATATTCGATCTGAGATTGTTTCCAGCGGCCCCGCGGACTGCCCGATTCGCCGTGATAACGCGATGAATCAACCTTCAACGAATCGCGTGTGAAGCGGTTAAAAGAACTTGGGAACCGTGCATTTTCAGAATCGGAATGCTAACGACCTGACAATTATTGGTAAAGAAACTCGTTGAATTTCGTGCGTTCGGGACCTGTACGCTGGGCTGTGCTTCGCTGATAAATACGAGAAGAATGCTTTTATTTTGTACTCTCGAGGTAGCCCGAGATGCCAGAGACGAGGCGAAAAATTAATATGTAAATTTACTCTCGCCGGTGGATGTTCTCAATGAATTGTGTATGCGGAATTGTTCTCATACGTTTGATTCATTCATGAAATCAATACTGGTCAGAAATTGCGACTGGTTGATTAAGACGGGAAATATTTTCATTGATGGGAAATCTGGATCAGAGTTGGTGAGAAGGGTGCGATCAGGTGGGTCATGTGAGAGCTGAAGCTGCGAATACGAGGTGGTTGGGAACGGTATTCGAGATTAGGATGTGATCTAATGAATTTTTGAGTCATCGGTGTCGAGAATTATTTCTGTGATTTTTTTCGAGATGTTTTGGTACCCCCTTTGTCTCTTCGTTTTCGTAATATTGCCTTTTAGCTTTGTAAGATGGCATTATTGAAATGGGCCAAGTGTAGTTTTTTTTTTTTTTGGTAATCAGATCGTCTAAATTCCTAAATCTTGCCTTTGAAAAGTTTAACCCTCTTTTTTAGTTTTCAGAAAATATTTGTTTTTTACGTTTATTCAGCTTTATGGCTTACCTATTTGACCTCTGAAATGCATAAAATTCGTGATTTTTCACCTGTAAATAGGAAAACAGGAACGCACCCAGGGGGGCTCAGGGGGCTCGAGCCCCTCCCTTAAGCTCGGCAATGAGATTTTTCTATCATAAAAATGTCAAAGAAGAGTATGATTTTTTTTTTTAATTTTCGCCTTTGCTTCGCTCGGGCTGTAAATTAGTGATTTTTCACTGATTTTTCGGTCAAAAATTACTAATTTCTCAGTCAATATCCCATTTATCAGAAAAAATCAGTAATTTTGACTAAAAATAATCAATAAATCTCCCAATTTTTCAATTTTTCTTCGCTCAAATCTGTAGGTATATATTATTTGCCTACTTAAAGTAACAAGTTTCTTCATTTTTTCATTGAATTTTTACCCCTCCATTTTTTCTGAAATCTGAGCCCCCTCCTTACACAATTTCTGGGTGCACCTATGTAGGAAAATGATGAAAAGAATAGTCATTAGAATATTTCTAATCGTCAAATAGACTCCATTTTTGAATTCAGCGTGCTCAAAAACCTTGAAATCCCCAATTATTGATTGGCACTCAAAATAATCTGATTGCGACGAAAAGAGTGATTGTTGGATCATTGGATGGGAAGAATGCTCTCATTGAAGTCTTCAAATTCAATACGTTGTCCTGAGCATGTTATTTATATCTAATTTCTAAAATGTATGGTGGGGGCCTTGCTAGGGGAGGGGGAGGGGGCTCTTTTGTTTAGCCTTTCTAAACACCAAATAAACACCATTTTCGAACTCAATGTATCCAAAATAGGAAAAATTCTGAAATCGATTCAAGTATCATTTCATGGCGAATTACCCCTCTCTCGAAACGTTCTCGTTCTCCTTTCCCCTCAAATTTTGGTTGGTCTTCAAGTAATTTAATTGGAACGTGAAAAGTAATTTTTGGATGGTATGTAGAAATTCATTCAATACTTTGTGCAGAGCTTGTTACACCAATTTTTTTAACGGATGGGAGGAGAGGGGAGGTGTATGCTTTTATGGAGATGTGAGGGCGAAAGTCTTGAAAAATGATAATATTTCGTCGTGTATATGGAGTTCATGAGTTTCAGGGGTGAATTTTGTGTCCATTTTTGACTTCGATAGTCTTAGAAGCCAGAATAAAAAGATGAAGAATGGCGAAAAAGTTGTTTTTGAACTTTTTGGTATCATTATTGAGTTGAAAATCTCCTAAATATCAGATTTTCGATTCGAAGGTATTTTTTTTGTGAGAGAGGAGGGTTGAAAATTACTTTCAAAAAAATGCAGTAAAAATAAGCTGAAATTTTATCCGGGGGGGGGGGGGTGAAAATGATCTATTTCCAACAAACTTTTTGCTCCTATGAGAATTTTTTTCCCAATTTTTTCGCTCTCACATTACCTAATTTTATCACATACGAATGTACAAAATTTTGCAGCACCACCTCTCCCTCTCTCCCACGACTCCTGGAGTGAAATCTACCCCTTCTGTATTAATTAACTTTTTCACCGGATTATAAAACAAATCACAAATCTATCGCTCTGGGTTCGAACATTGCCCAGCCAAGTTTCATTGTTTATTTACGTTTTCCCAACACGTCGAAAATCCACCTCCAGCCAGATAAAAGTGAGATGAGATTTAAAGCGTGAAATGTTCACAACGTTGCCAAGTTTTTCAACGAGTACCTCCTATAATCGTATGGGTATAGATTTAACGTGGTAAATTACAGCTTCCAACGCTAGATAAAATATTATCGATAATTGTACTCATCTTTCTTTTGTTTCCAAACGAGCTTTAACCTTGTTGCATTCGATTTATATTTACCATGTGTAATGACGCGCGCATCCACGTCTTCCTTCACTCCCAAAAAGTCACTGTACGAATTTATAAGTATATAATAAATCGTACGATTCCATAATACACATTACGTATATCTTATCCATTTGATAACACGGATAACGTGAACTTATCAACGAAACTCTCATTACACGTTTCTCGGAACGTAGATCACTATTATTAAATCTCGTTTAAGCGATGAAAGAATAGAAGAGAAAAAAAGCATTGTACCATTACATCAAAATGAAGTGAAAATTACCTTCGAACGGAGTAAACACGAGATAAGGTTACTATATCTCGAGTAAAATTATCCTAGAGACGTTTTAATTTTCGGGACTCGAATACGTAGATTTATTTTTATTTCGAAATCCCCTCATCTCCCCTCTACGCCTAGGTCCATCTTATCTTATATAAAAAAAAACAAATAGGAAACGTTTTTTACGAATGGTATCATCACGTTCAAAACTTTTTGTGATAAGATAAGATAGACTATGTTGTGGTCAGTTATCTTCATATCGCTGAAGAAAAAAAAAGATGATAGCAGACGAGGCGATATATGGGAACCGAATTTTTGGTTTAAAATTTCTGTTGGGATTTATTATTGATAAAATCCACTTTTTGAGACTTCAAAAGGAGTGGGGATGGGCTAGGAAGTTGAAATTTGGATATGATAGAGACAATATCGATATTTATTCGTGGTAAAAATTTCAGATTTTTTTTTTCACTGTGGACTGGTTTTAGAGCCTGACCAAAAAAAGACCTACCTTCAATTTTTGAAGTGAGAGACTAAAAATGGCAAAAGGCAGCTCAGGGACCTCTATGAACTGTACATCTAAAATTTTGATCCTCAAGATTGTTTGGTACGTACTCCAGGAGTTTCAATGTAAAAAAATTGAAAGGAAAATGCACTTTTTGAAGTTCAAAAAAAAGTGGGGATGAGCTGGGAAGCAAAAATTTGAATATGTTATAGACAATATCGATAATTTATTAGGGGTGAAAATTTCAGAAATTTTTTCCCCTCTGAGTCGATTTCAGGGCCCTTACTAAAATGAACCCACCACCTTTTTTTTAAGGCCAGAGGTCAAAAATGACAAAATGTGTCTCAGGGACCTTTACTGACTCTACATACAAAATTTTGGCCCTCAAGATTGTTTGGTGTGTACTTTGGGGTTCCAGCGTCAGTAAATAAAAAGAAAAGTGCACATTTTAAAGTCTAAAAAAAAGTGGGGAAGAGCTGGGAAGCTGAAATTCGAATATGTTAGAGAGAATATTGATATTCATTAGTGGAAAAAATTTCAGAGATTTTTTTCTCTCTGGGTCGATTTCAGGGGCCTCACCAAAACAAACCCACCCCCTTTTTTTGGGATCAAAGGTCAAAAATGTCAAAAAAAAAGTCTCAAGGACTTTTACTGACTCTACATATAAAATTTTGAACCTCGATATTGTTTGGTGCTCACTTTATGAGGTTTTCAACGCCACTAAATTGAAAGCAAAATGCACGTTTTGAGGTCTCAAAAAAAGTAGGGGTGAGCTGGGAAGTTGAAATTTAAATATATTAGATACAACAAAAATATCCAACACTGGTGAAAATTTCAGACATTTTTTTCTGTATTGGACTAGTCTTGGAGCCCCTATAAAAAAGAGACTAATCACAATTTTCAAGTTGGGCTTGTCAAATTTCTTTAGTATAATTTGGTACCCATATAGACTTTACCTACAAAATTTGAGCTCATTTGACCCATAATTTTGACCCAAAAGGCCCAAAATCTGAGCAAAAATCGTTGCCAAAATTAATGCCTAACACAATAGCCATAATTTTTTAAAATTCGCCTAAAAAAGGGTAATCCACATGAATGAAAAGTTGATTAGATCCGTGCAAAGGTGAATCTACGCTGTCGATTTAGGTATTCCAACTTCCATAAAAGTATCACTTTATTAGGAAGAGTAAAACGTCGAACTGACGCATTTATCTTATTGTCGAATACTTCGGCATACGCCGGAGGGCGAAAGTTATGCTTTGAGTATTTGATTTAGCACCTCATTAATTCAACGTGGGTACAATCGATAAGAGCTGGCTGGTAATTCCTTTGAAATGCTCATGCCGAAACTCTCCTAAAGACATTAATTACTTAGCATAATCCGTCGAGAAGATCTATACCTGCGAACCGGTACATTCGCGTATGGCGATGTACCCTTGCTCTGGCGCAGAGTAAACCGCAGCTAAATTCACATATACTTTAACAGGTACGAGGATACGATACGATGCGGTTAGGTTGAAAACGTTCGAATGAGGGTATCGGTGCGGTAACATTTCATCAAGTAAATAATTTACGATCGTAATTGAAGTCTCGATACAAGTTCAATATTTTCGGTTGCACACGAGAGATGGCGAATGTTGAATAAAAGATAAGCCAGAGAGAAGCGAACCAGACGACCAAAGGGCAATCGTGCCTTGTTCTGCACCAGATAACTCTAATGAAGATTTCCATGCGAGTAGTGTAAGACATGGCGCGCAACAACCCCGTTAACAAAGTTCGACCACGATCGTATCTACAAGGGAGCGAATGTTTGTAGTTTAAAATGTTCCAACTTACGTACTCTCGGTCTTGAGCTTATCTGGCGCTGTTATCTTGCTTTTTTAAAATAAACAGTATGCTGCAGTTTGTATCACACAAAGTAATTCTTTAATTAAACCACGAGATAACGCGGAAAAAAAGAAGATCCGAGAAAACGAGTTTAAAGTATCGTGGTTCAGCATAAACGGATTCGTTACAAACGAGCTTCGATAATTAATTTTATTTATTTTCGTGCGTTTGCCTTTTTTCCTTCCCCTTTCCTCTTTTCTTTAACTGACAGCTCGGTCGTGAACTGAGCATTTTTTATACCTTCCAGAGACCATGCTGGATCGTCCTCTTTGGCCTTACTGCGTACACCCGCTCAAACCATACGGATTTTGGCGATGAAAAATGAATATTTCGCTATGACAATTTTTTCCAACAGACTCGCGCTTTCTCGTAAATCGACATTTGACGACAGCTTTGGCACCGTCGATCGATATATTTCATCATTAGAGGCCCGTCATATCGACGGTTAATTAGCAAAAAACCACGTATTCTCGAGAGCCTTTTTAATGTCTCGTAAATATCGTCTCCGCAGCTAAATTAATTACCCTAGGTTTTTTACTCTCGTTCTCCGCATCCGCGATTCCCAAAGAGTAATGAACTTGAAACCGATCTCTGCCATGTTACGTAAACGATCCGTAATTATAATCCGGATTCATTTTTATTTTTTTTTCAAAAATACGTAAAATCAAGAGGGAAATAAAAACATGCTCGGTCGAGCTGATAAATCCAATTTGTAATGTAACGATTTGTTATTTCGTACATACACGATCGTTTATACAGATAATATTTTTAATTGAATACCATAAATACAAATTACATACGTGTATTGGTTCGTTAATACCTTATAGATAACATATGCAGATAGAATCGGAATCAATTTCACGATAAATACATATACGACGAGGTTTACCTAAGTATCTGCAAACATACGAGTACGCCATTCCCAGCCGGACGTATGTACAAATTATCGCTATGCAATATTGCCCGTCGAATTACCACTCATCCGAGAAGGACTCCGCGAACGTTTACGACATCCAGCCATGTCGACGTAATTTGGTCAATTTACTTTTCTAGTTCAAAGATCAATCACTCGATAAGATAGAATCGAGGTAATGTAAAAAAATACCCGGTTTGGAAGCACGTAACAAATACCAGAAATTTATGAGTACCGTTAGTTTTAAATTCGCGATAAACCCCTTTTTTGGGCTGGCGAAATTAGGTTTGCGAAGAGAGCTCGAATGGATTGAGGTCAAGGTTGGCCTTTGTAAGATTGTGTGATTTGAAATTCGTTATGGAATTGATTTGAATTTGGAATCGTGGTGGGTATTTTTTGACCAGGTATATAAAAATATGAAATAAGTGAGGGTGAAGGAGAAAGAGGGGGATAGAAATTACCATTTTGAATTAGATTTTTAGAGGGGGAGGGTAAGTTTATCAGAGTGTATTTTTCTGGAAAACTGAGAAAAGTCAGGGAATTTCGGTTTGAGATTTGTATTCCAAAGCTGAAGAATTTTTTTAAACCACTAAATTTTTCTTAAAAATCCAAATATTTTTGAATCAAGTCCTTTGAAACAAAATAAACTTTTTAATTTTAAAAAATTTGATTTTTGAATTTTTGAAAATTTGATTTTTCAATTTTTGAAAATTTGATTTTTTAATTTTTAAAAATTTGATTTTTTAAAATCGTTGGCCTCGCTATGCTTGATCTTTTCTCATTTACTTTTTTTTTAAACACGTAGAAGGTGGCCAAAATTGTATATAGGTAGGTACCTGATAGGTGATCTCAAAGAAAAATAAAATATGTAAAAATCGAAACTTTAATTTTTATAGCTCCCTTTTTTCTCACAAGAAAAAACAATGAAAGTCGAAAGCAGTAAAAAAGAGTGGATTGAGGGGAGGCAAGAATGAATTCAGACAAGCTCAAAAACTAATACGAAACGTTCGTGGCTTAAAATTTTTTCACAAAATTGTGGATGTTATTTCAAAATTTTGTGAAATTTGTTTTTTTTTCTCCTAGAAAACTTTCTCCATCTGTCTGACGATATCATTGTCAAGAACACTCGAAATTATGACGCTATTACGAATTTCAATGAAACTGAAATTGTACGAGTATTCCCCCCCCCCTCATATCTTCCCCATCTAAAAAAACTTGAACTGGAATGGTTTTTTTTTTTTGTAAATCCTCATTTGGACATAGTATCCCAAAAACTCAATTTGGATATATGGTGACACAAAAACAATTTTGAATATTTTCCAAAAATCCCAATTAGAACACATTGCCCAAAAAAAAAAGAATTTTGGACAACGTGTCACAAGATAACTAATTTGGACATGATGTCCCAAAAACCGCAGTTAAGACATAGTGTTCCAAAAAAAAACAATTTTAGCGTAGATAGTGTCCCAAAAATCAAATCAAAGTGAACAATTTGGACAATTTTCAAAGAATAAACAATTAGGACATCTGTCCCAATAAAACTCAATTAGGACATCGTGTCTAGGAAAAAAGTTGAACTCAGTTCCCAAAATAGAGAAATTTAGACATAATGTCTCAAAAATCTCAATTAGGACACGGTGTCCAAAAAACAATACCTATCAAAAAACAAATGGGCCATACTAGCTCAAAAACTTTAATTAGTTACGACATTGTGTCTAAAAAAATCGAAATTTTGATTTTTAAACATAGGGTCATAAAATTACAAATGTAGCCAATTTTTCATAAAAAAATTGAACATATCAGCTCCTCTTTCCCCTCCACCCACCTAAAAGTATACAATTTGGACATAATGTCCCAAAAACCCCAATTAGTTCATGATGTCCAAAAAAATTAAATTCGGACACAGAATCCCAAAACAAATACAATTTGTACTTATATACCTAGTGTCAAAAAAAAATCACACAAGTTTTGCTATGAAGCAAAAGCTTTTAAATTATGGATGTGTTTTAGGAATTTCCTTTGCTGAGCAATTTTATGAATTCAAAGGCAATCTCGCATTCTATAACTCGAATTATGAGTACGGATATGACTTTTTATTAAAATGACAAATATTTAAGCCTTTTTTCCTCACTTTAGAAAATTTGGTAAAAAAATTTAACAAATTGAAAAAAACATTCGCATTAAAAAATGTTCCAAGTTTTTTTAATGCCTTATATGAAGTCAAATTTGATGTGAAAAATTGACCAAGTTCTTCTGTGTCTGACTTTTTGCCTTTTTTAAACGATTTTTGAAGAATTTTTTTGAAAATCTCTAAGTAAATTTAAAATGAAAGTGAGATCAAAGACAATTTGCTCCCCCCCCCCTCCTCTCAAGAATGGAAAAATGGCATTTTTAATCTGAAAAATTAGGTTTGCTGCACAGGAAAATTTTCAGGAAGTAATGATTGCTTTTTTGGAAAATTTTTATTCCAAGTCAAAAAAGACGAGAAAAATCATATTTTTCGTAGGAAAACTAAAAAAATCCATTTCAGTGACAATTTTTCGATTTTTTGTCCCTCCAATCACCCAACTTTGGTCATTCTAACACAAAATGTCTCATAATAAACCATGTACCTCATACCGCCTTCCTTTTATTCAAATTATACCGAACCTTATTCCAAAAGATTTCAGCATTTCATCACCTAACAAATCCGAAATCACGTACATAGGTACCCTTTTCCACGAATTGTATCGTATATTAAATTTCGCCCTCATCCGAGGCACAGGCATCTCTACGAGGAAAATCAACACTCTCGAGTTCATCGATATGGCAACAACGTCTCCGAAAATTTATTCGTACACGGGCTATGATATAAGATTAACCCGAACCCGATGCGGTGGCCATTACACGGGTTATAAATATTTCCAAATGTTTATTCAAATGTTACTCACGTAATTTTACAATTTCTTATTTTTTCGGAATTCGCTTTATGCGACGATAAATACGTGGTAATGGGTTACGCGGCGAGGGTTCGGATGAAAATCATATTTGATAAACATTCGTCGCGTATACGAGGGTATTGGCAATTTAGAATAACATTCGATTGTATATTCCGGTCAGAGATACCGATGGTGCTGCGAGAACGTGTCAGCAACAAATACACGAGTATCGCAGCATCCTGTGGTACGACCTTTGGATCGTATATATTGTAAAATTGTGTTAGATAGATAGGTATATTTTATTCGTGGAGTAATTTTTTTCCAAGGAATCTGCCTCAAAAAATTAATAGAATTGTGTCGACTGAGAGCTTCATGATAGAAAATGAAATTTTTACTCGGCAAATCTGAATCAGTAAAATTCGGGGCAAATTTTGTCTATTTCATTCAGTGAAATAAAATTTACTGAAAATCAATTGATTTCTCAGTCACTTCCTAGTTTGACAAATATCAGTAGTTTTTTGCTGAAAAATCAACGAAAAATCACTAATTTTCAGTGAAATTAATTTCACCAAGTGAAGTAGGCGGAATTTCACCTAAATTTTACCAATTCAGATGTCACAAGTACTCTCTCATTTTGAATCAGTGAAAAGTCACTGATAAATAGTCAGAATAGCAGCACAGGAAAAATCAACAAAATTCTTTAATTTTTAGCTGATATTTTTCAGCAAATTTCAGGAATTTTACTAACTTTCCAGTGAATTTTCACTGATTTTCCAAAAAATTTCACTGTTGGCTTTCAATAAAATATTTTTCACTGTTTTATTACTGTGCTGCAATTCTGACTGTTTTCCAGCGATTTTCAATCATTTTCACTGATTTGTAAATGAAAGAGTACACCTAGAAATTCTATAAGGGAAGGGCCGAGAAATCAAGAAAAAATGGAGGATGCAGTCAAAATAATTTAATGAAAAAATTGAGTAATCTGTTATTTCTATGGCATAGGTACTGCCTCATTCTGAATCAGTGAAATTCACTGATTTTAAGTGATTTTTCACATGTCACAGTTTTTTCAGTGAATTTCATAACTATCACCGAGTTTTCAGTGAATTTTCACTGATTTTTAGTAATTTTTTTTCACTAACTCGTTTTCAGTGAAAAATTTTTACTGATTCATTACTATGCTGCAATTCTGACTGTTTTTCAGTGTTTTTTGATAAATTTAACGGATTCAAAAATGATAAAGTAGCCAGGAGAATTTTTAATAGACGGATGATACTTACATGTTTTCAAACAAGCTATCAACATACTCTCTAGGTACTCTCTCATTTTAAATGAGTGAAAAGTAACGAAAAT
The DNA here is from genome assembly GCA_033439095.1 of Pseudococcus viburni. Classification (NCBI taxonomy): domain Eukaryota; kingdom Metazoa; phylum Arthropoda; class Insecta; order Hemiptera; family Pseudococcidae; genus Pseudococcus; species Pseudococcus viburni. Next base: position 20,422 of record JAVBJF010000610.1, on the reverse strand, counting down.
TTACTTAAAACCAAAAAAGTTTGATGCTTTTTCTGTGCTGCAATTCTGACTAATTATCAGCAAATTTCAGATACTTTACTGACTTTCCAGTCAATTTTCACTGGTTTTCCAGAAATTTTTTTCACTGTTTGCTTTCAGTGAATGTTTTTGCTTTTTGCTTTCAGTGAATTTTTTCACTGTTTGCTTTCAGTGAATTTTTTTACTGTTTGCTTTCAGTGAATTTTTTTACTGTTTGCTTTCAGTGAATTTTTTACTGTTTGCTTTCAGTGAATTTTTGCTTTTTGCTTTCAGCGAATTATTTACAGTTTGCTTTTGGTGAATTTTTTCATTGTTTGCTTTCAGTAATTTTTTACTGTTTGCTTTCAGTGAATTATTTTACTATTTGCTTTCAGTGAATTTTTTCACTGTTTGCTTTCAGTGAATTTTTTCACTGTTTGCTTTCAGTGAATTTTTTTACTGTTTGCTTTCAGTGAATTATTTTACTGTTTGCTTTCAGTGAATTTTATACTGCTTGCTTTCAGTGAATTTTTGCTTTTTGCTTTCAGCGATTTTTTATTGTTTGCTTTCAGTGAATTTTTCACTGTTTGCTTTTAGTAATTTTTTTTTCCTTGTTTGCTTTCAGTGAATTTTTTGCTTTTTGCTTACAGTAAACTTTTTACTGTTTGCTTTCAGTGAATTTTTTACTGTTTGCTTTCAGTGAATTTTTGCTTTTTGCTTTCAGCGAATTATTTTACTGTTTGCTTTCAGTGAATTTTTTCACTGTTTGCTTTCAGTAAATTTTTTCACTGTTTGCTTTCAGTGAATTTTTTCACTGATTTATTGCTGTAATGCAATTCTGACTGTTTTCCACTGATTTTCGATAATTTTCACTAGTTTATAAATCAAAGTGTGAATCAGTCAAATTTGGTGGAATTCTGTCTTTTGATTCATTGAAATTAATTTAGCTAAAAATCAGTGATTTGTCTGTGATCTTTCGGTCAAAATTACTAATTTTTTTGACAAAATAGAAATTGTCTGAGAAACCATTGATTTTTGATTGCTGAACAACTAGTAAAAAATCACCAATTCTCAGTGAAATTCGTTTCCCTGGATCATAAAAGCAGAATTTCATCAAATTTGACTAATTCAGATCTACAAAATAATCTGTTTATTCAAAAAATAACAAATTTTTTTTGGAAAGCAAAGAAATTCACTTATTTTTGATATTTTCATGATGAAAAATCTCCCTGATGAGCTTCAGGAGGGAGGCTCGAGCCTCCTGCCTCCTGCTCCCCTGGGTGGGCCTATATGGAGACTTCCTCTCATCTTCTTCTCCTTGTTTGAACCAAAATATTCAAAAATTGATCCCGACAATGAAGCTTATGAAAGAAATGTTCGTCTACGTAGGGAACAGGACACATCATAAATCGAGCTGGAAACATTATAAAAAACCTTGGAAGTGAAAACTGCCGCTTGTTATATCTCATTTAATAGCTCCGCAACAGGTACACAGGTATACAAAAAAGCATCACGCACAATATAATAACAAGATTTGTTTAACTTGACCAACAATCATTGTGCAGTTTTTTCCTCTTCATAAACTGGCTTCAGTGTTTCGTAGATATCGAGATGTCGATGTCGGCGCGTGTGTGTATTCGCCACGAATCCATTGAACGTAAAACGAGCATGGAAGTGAAAATCTCTTCGAAACAATGTCAGCCCGTTCGCATTTAAATGTTGAGCAGCGTTGTTGGCTAAACAAATCAAATATAATGGCGGCATTTACCTAAGTGTCCGAAGACCAAGGCTTTCGCGGGCATAAAGCGGAAGAATACCAACGAGCCGAGTACACCGGCACTGGCACAGCATCTGATTTACCGACCACTGAACCGATTAAAACGTGTACGCAATATTGCGCGCAACTGATGGAATCTTAAACCGGTGGAAGACCGCTGATGGGAATCTGCTACCTGCTTATCACGCGATACGCCGATATATATGGCAGCAGCGGTAAACAGCATCTTTTATGTTGCTTTTTACATTGCCACAGGGATAGTTGTTAACAAGAAACAAGACGGTTTGAAAATAAAAAAAAAGAAAGAAAAAAATGGAAACGTATACGGTAACAATGCAGCTTTGAAACGTGTATTGAAAGCCACCGCTTGTTATGTGTATATGCAGCGTTGTTTATGGAAAAAAAATGGCCCTCGTTAGTGTTTGTTAAACGCGGATGACGAAATGTCGGTAAATAGGCTTTTCGATACTACATACGTACAGTTTGGGCAATCTAAACATTATGGTTAATGAAGCGCCTTTATTTATACGTCAACTCGAGATCCTTTTCGGGTTTCTTTTACATCACAAGTACCTAATGTTGGAGCTACCGCATCATTGGATCGGTCTCCGGTCCATAACTTGGAAGTGTTGAAAACGATCGACCATTGTGAGGCTGCCGGGATGCGAGTAGTGCGGGGCACGTTTATGACGTGATTAAAAAAAATTGATGGGGATACGAGCGTACTTTGTATGTATGAGTTGTCGGAGCTCGAATGGTTCGTGTTGTGGGATATAGTCTTTTTTTCTGGTATTAAAGGGTGTAGAAATGGATGAGTGGGATACTAGTTTTTTTGGTTCGGTCGACTGTCAAGTTTAACAAATCGTTTGCATGGAAGTGATTGTACGTCTGTGCGAACTTTGTTGTGCAAATCGAGCTAGGAGGATGGGCGATTTTTTTGGGGTGGAATAAAAATAGGTACATGGTTCTGAGAGTCTTGTTCTGTTTCGAATTGAGGGAGGTTCGGATCTGTCAATGACCGAGTTCTCAATTTTTCAATTTTTAATGTACGAATGCTTGATTTGCAGGAAAATGTAATTTTTAAGTTCCTAAATAATAATTTATTTTAAAAAAAAGAGAAATGACGCAAAATAATAGAGAATTCTTTAATTTTCTTAATTACGGAAGTCCAATCGATTGAAGCAGTTGGAAGGATACGTTTCAAAAAATTGACATAGATGCTGAAATTTATATCAGCAAACCTGTGTTGCTCAAAAATACGAGGAACTCGTGAACATTTTGATGGACGTTCAAAATCCTCGGAAAATATTTTAAATCTACTATTAAAAAATCAAAATTGGATCCAGTAACCATGTTTTCACTCCCTACTTGAAAACTGATTTGGTGAACATTTGAATTAATCCATTTTAATTCCAAAACCTCAAGTTTGAGTCGAAAATTCAATTCAAAAGTAAAGTAATGTTTCGTTTTGTGTTGAAAAAATGAGAAAAATCTTCTTTTCACTTGCAAAAATTTTTTAAAAAACCATTTCAATCTGAACTTTTTGTTTTTTGTCCCTTTAAAACGTGAAAAAAATCCTCAAGTCTGGCAATAAAATATCGGAAGTTTAATTGTTATCATTTCAGTTTTCAATAAATAAAAAAAAACATTTACCTACTTAAAAATTTCGAAAATTAGAAAAATTTTATCTTAACATTTTCACAAAATTTTGTAAATTTTCTAAAACCTGAAAAAATTACAGAAAGTCACCAAAAGATTTTTTAATTCGTTGAACTTAATTACCTGGATGACCTCGCATTAAAAAAATTAATTGCGTGAAAATTTTCCATTTTTGTGAATTTTTCTTTCAAGTACAAGTTTTTGTCCAAATCGAAAAAGGAACTTACTTAATCTGAATAAAGAGAGAGCCTGAAGCTTGTTTCCAAGACACTTTAAAAGTCAATTAAATCGAACCAAGAATATAATATTCTCTCAATTGAGTTGTCGTGAACAGAAAAAATTTTCAAAAAAGAAGTCTAAGAACTACTATTTACCTACTTACCCTCCCCACTCCCTCCTCCTCAAGAGAACTTATTTACTTAATGAGCGAAAAATGGTATTTTGTTATGTACATTAATTAATGAAGAATTTTTGTTTTTTTGTTGCAGGTGAGTTATAAATTTTCATCGTTAGAACAAAACATATCTATCAAAAAAATGAGTAAGTTATTTTCTACGATTTTTTGGAAAATCGTAATTATTGAATGAATCAATATTTTGTCATGTTGGGAAATTCTTTCAAAAATTGGAATTTTTTTCGCCTTTAAATCCATTTCAAAAAATATTTTATGACAGCAGTCAGATTGTAAAATTATTATGGGGGGAGTGGGAAACTTGAAATGTTGGCAGGAAAAGAGATGCATAATTTTTCAAATCATCCAGATCTGCTGATGAAAATTGAAAATACTTCCTTGTTAGTTTTCAAGCAAAAATGCTTTTGCTCCACGGAATGGCTTAGATTTTTTTTTTGGGGGGGGGAGGCTACAAAGTGAGTACAAAGACTTAGAATACCAGAAAGATTTTAGGGGGAGGAAGCAAAAAGGAGCTTTCTTTCGCAATGTCGCCTCAAATAGTTCATACATCTAATTGTGATTTTATTCATGCCCGATCGAAGCGAGGGAAAATCTTTGGGAAAATTGGGTCTTTAATGCCCAAAAAAGGAATTTTTTCATATTTTAATGCTTTGAAACCCCTTATCTGATGTAATTGGGAGGATGTCCGCCAGAATTTTGAGGGATTGCACCACTTGTATAGATATCCCACTTTCCAACGCTACTGGTTCCATGGCAAAACTTGTGAAAAATTTTTGAAAACCATGTCCAAATTGAGAGTTTTTGGGACATCATGTCCAAATTGGTTTTTTGCATGAGACGTTATCTTGAAATCGGTTTTTAGAGGACACTATGTACAGTTTTTTTTGAGAGAGATTATCCAAATTGGTTATTTTCTAATACCATGTTCTAAATTCAATTTGCAGTTTTTGGACACAATGCCCAATTTTTTGGGGGGTGGGGGAGGGAGACAGATTGTTGAAACTGGTTTTTGGGACATTATGTCCTAATTGTTTATTTAAAGACACCACATCCAAGTTTGTTTTTTGGGCTACTTGTGAAATTTTTTTGAAAACCATGTCCAAATTGAGCGTTTTTGGGACATCGTGTCCAAATTGGTTTTTTGTATGGGACGTTATCTTGAAATTGGTTTTTAGAGGACACTATGACCAGTTTTTTTTTGAGAGATATTGGTTATTTTCTAATACCATGTTCTAAATTCAATTTGCAGTTTTTGGGACACAATGTTCAATTTTTTCGGGGGGGGGGGGGCAGAAGGGGACAGATTGTTGAAACTGGTTTTTATGACATTATGTCCTATTGTGTTTTTTTAAGACACCGACACCACATCCAAGTTGGTTTTTTGGGCTATTATGTACTAATTGATTTCTATTGGGACACTATGTCCAAATCTGAATTTTTAAGATATTATGTTCAAATTGATTTGTTCCTTTTTTTGAGGAAGAGGGAGAGAACAGTCTAAATTGATAATTTTACGGAACCATGTTCAAAATTCAAATTTTGGCACATCATTTCCAAGTTGTGTTTTTTTTTTTAAATAGATACATGTCTCCTATTTTTTCAAGAGATTGTCAAAATTCGAAATTGATGTTTGTTTCTGGGGCACTACCTATATCCAAATTGGAATTTTGGGACATAATATCCAAATTAAATTTTGGGACATAGTATCCAAATTAAATTTGGGGACACCATGTCCAAATTGTTTTCATGGGTGCCTTTTTTCGAAAATTTGTCACGAATTCATGAAGATTCAATCTGCTCTTCCCTTTCCTACGTTGAACAAAATCTTGAAACTTTCAATTTCCAATCCACCACATTAAAATCCAAACACATTCATTTTCAAATTAAATCATCATATTTTCTAATCTCCCCGAACCGGACTAATTTCGAGCATCAACGTGTTGACAAATTACCCAATAAATTAAATATTTCCCACTCGATTATCTTCGGTTATAATTGAACTGATTTACGACTACGAATTTTGTTACCTACCCACTTATTTTCATTAATCTACCTCCAACGTTGCTAACTTTCCTCCACTCTTTGGAACCTATCGCGAAAATAATTTAAAACCTCGACACCTTCTTATTACCCTAAAAACGGACGACAACCCGATACACTCTCGCTTCTATTATCTGTCCATGGGACAATAGAAAACCGTCGGATCTCTGCAGTTTCTCTGCTACACAATCACTTAAATGCAACTTATATTACGAGTACCATCAACGCAACCATAACATTGTGCTATATTGTAAGATTTTTGAATAGTTTAGCATGAAATTGGATTTAATTTCAGCTGTCCTGCTGAATGCAAGGTTTAAGATGAATTACTACGGTTTATACTTGAAATAATACGCGTTGGCGAGCCACTACAGAGAGACCTCCGAGTACGATTTCGTCGACCAACCGACCGACGAAATCGTAGAAAAAAACCATCGAGAATAAAGAAATCTTTATGATCGTTTCGGCTTCTAATTTTCAACAATATTGCGCGACGGAATCGTATTCGGTGCGGAGAGCTTGGCATAAATACCGGGGGTTTTTATTTGTATCAGAATACCCAGGTACGGGATAAGGATCGTTCGTTCAACTTGAGAGAGACAGCAACAACGTGTACCTACGTGAAATATATGAAATTAATCTCAACAACGTGTAAAGCATAATAAATAAAAATAAAAAATAAAAAAATAAAGAAGAGAAGACAATTAGCCTTGAGCCATATACACGACTTGTTAATACAAATTATACCTACTCCGCACCGGACGTCTATTTCTTACCTGTATAACAATTCTGATTAACGTGGAGAGTTTTTTCGTATATATGGTCTCCGTCTTCATCTCTCACTCTGTACTTTGATTAGATCAATTCACAGAAACGCAGCTAGTTTTTAACCTTCGGACATCTAACACCTTCGCGCGAGCGAACGTCCAATCGCAAAATCAACCGAGTTAAAAAGTTGGTCGAAAAGGCGGATCGACGCGTAATAATTTCTTCTCCACTTTTTTCGTGCTTGTAATCTATTTTTAACGGGCTTATTAATAAATTCCGAGATTCACAAGCTCGACCACGATCATCTCCCAGTTCTCCCCAATTTTCATACCGAGCCAGATATTCCACCAGGGGAACATGTTTGTCTATCGTAAGGTATCTGTACGACTAGGTACATAAAATCGAACCAATGAACTCGTTTGTTTTTTTTTCTTCTTATTCGACGGTGGATTCTGTGAGCAAAGAGACGAATCAACATGCCATATGAATATCTGCGATTGTATGCGTTTATCTGCGTTCGCTTTTAAATTAAATGCAAACAAACAAAAAGAAAACATTGGCGAAAAACCTCGTGCCTCCGAATAGCTACCATTTTCGGTAAATATTTATCAATTTTTCGCTATACCTACCGAGAAGAAATTCTAAATAGAGAGAAAGGGGAAAAAAGCGAAAGCTAATGCTTATCCATACCAATTTTACCCTTTTTTACGCGATAAGCAATGAACGCATTTTTCGACTTCAATATAAACGATAGAGACTTTCGATTCAACGTATAATGAGCGTTTCGACGCAGCCAAAAGAGAAGTGAAAAAACCGTATCAAGACAGCTGTTTAACATTCTGAATACAGAAAATCTCTTTGTCGTATCTGATTTACTTTCAACCCTTTGCAATGTACTAGGCGTTTACCCAACAAGGGTCGATACAGTAGTTTTACACGTAACGAAATCGAAACCAGTATAGCGTGTAATCGGGAGGTGTAAATTTGTCATTTTCTTCAGACCTAGTAATATAAATCAAAATCAAAATCAATGTACTCGTATGTACATTTACATCTACATTTCATTTGTTATGCTGTTATTTTGTACACTGGAACCAGTTCTCGGTTACGCCATCGCCATCGCCAGTGCCAGTAGATTAATAAATACCACCGTATTGTTCTTGCAGTCTGTCGGTGTGTATTCTGGTTATATATTTGTAATTCACACAATGAACGTACCCATGGGGTTGGATATAGTATCGTAACAATTTAATAATGTTGTTTCGTATACAAAAACAAAGCTACAAAAGCATTCCCTCGAAATTGAATTTCTTTTTTAATATGTACTGCGTTGTGTGTATGATTGTGATGTTGCTTTTTGTGTTTTTTTTTCTTTCCCTTTTCGGTAGGTATTATTGATGTGTGATGGGTATTTGATGGCTGAGCTGAAAAGAATTCTCGGTGGTTTTTTCTTCTAGCGTGTTATTATTTTTCTTTCGGCGTTGGTGTTTTATTTCTTGAATTTGGTCCGAATCAGACAATCGAATGTGGTTGCAAGTTGGAAGGTATGGGAGTAAATTATGAAAAGTTGAATGGTTCGGGGGATCTTGTCTGGATTATCGAAAGCTGCTTTCGACGAGTTATTTAGTTTAGAGGAAATGTTGTTTGGAGATAGGATAAACGAGTGTAGAAATTAATTACTGCGAACGATAAAGTAAGTCAAATAACGCTGATGAATTGTACATTATCTTTACTTAATTATAGATAAAAATTTAAAATCATCCAATTCTTTCAAAATTATCGACGGTTTTTCCTGAAATATCGATGATTTAATCGCAAAATTCCTTCTTCTCAATGATGTACGTAATTAGGAGATAGTTTTTATCGTATTTTGTTGAAATTTAACTTGGTTCATTCTGATAAGTAGGTAATTGCTGCGATCTATTTATAAATACTGAGATCATTCGAATTGTAAAACTCATTAAAAAGGCATCGAAATTACTTATTTAAAATCTTTTGAAAAATTTACCACAGTCTTGTAAAATGCTCTAAAACGCAATAAAAAAATTTCAAAATACAAAAAATTATTAGAATAATGCTTTTAAAATCGTTATGAAGTTCGAAATGTTGGAAAAATCGCGATGATTGCATGAAAATCGTCGAATTCATTGCAAAAAATGTTATGATATTTTATGACACTGATTCGAAATCAACATGAAGAATAATCATGTGTGAAATCAAAATCCATACCAAATTTCCTACTCTTTCAATTATAAATCAGTGAAAATTACCAAAAAACACTGAGAAACAGTCAGAATTGCAGCACAGGAGAAAATCAGTGAAAATTTTTTCACTGAAAACAAATCAGTGAAAGAAAATTACTGGAAATCAGTGAAAATTCACTGAAAACTCAGTGATATTTATGAAATTCACTGAAAAATCTGTGAAATTCTTTGAATAATCAGTGAAAAATCACTGATTTTTCCCGTGCTGCAATTCTGACTGTTTATCAGTGATTTTTCACTGATTCGGAATGAGAGAGTAGATAAAGTTCTGAAAAAGTTTGTTTTTTAATAGAAAAATCATTTTTCTCTATTTTACCTCCCCCTTGAATCAAAAAATTGAGATGTTTTACAATGGTATAATTTTTGGGTGGGGCCCGGGGCTTGGAAAAATATAATTCTGAAAAAATCTTGCATTTTTCAGTGTAAATTCATTTTTTTTTTAATCAAATAATCTATCACTATAATGAAGAAAAGTAAATTTTCATTTTAAAGTATGGGGTGAAGGAAAACAAGAAAGAAATTCTACATTTTGTTCAAAAGTCTACATTTTTTGCTCTAATTTTATCTTTGACACGGAAAAAAGTAAATTTAATTCATTTATTTTTTACGAGAGCAAAATTTTTTATAGTGGGAAGAAAAAAGGAGGAAATATGAAAATATGGTTCTGGAAATGTTTTGATTTCTTCATTAAAAAATGTAGTGGTATTTTTTTTTAATTTAAGTGACATAAAATGAATTTGCAGTTTTTACGAGGACGTAATTTTTGTGCGTGGGAGCTTGTGTGAATTGGGTGGAAGGGAGTGGAGATTTGATGAAACTTAGCTATAAAAAAATTTAATATTCTTCATCAAAAATATATTTATTTCCTCTAGTTTATCGCTTGAAAGAAACAAAAAGTAAATATTGATACTTAATTTAATTTATTATTGAGGGCATAATTTTTCTTGTTGGAATTAAGAAGGGTCTTGAAAACATGATGAAAAAGTCCCATACCTACCTATTGAGTGATGAATTGAAAATAAAATTATTTTCTTTTCAATTCATCACTCGAATTGAAAAAAGAAAATAAACCATATTTTTCACGAGAGTATAATTTTTATGCGGGGGGGGGGGGGGTAATGAAGAAATACCTAATCATTTTTAAAATCTTGGATTTTGTTTAAATGTTTGCATCAGTACATAAAATCAAAAAATTAATTTCAAATTCCAATTTTTCATTCGAAATCAAAGTAAATATTCATTTTCTGCTATGGCATAGTTTTTGTGGTTGGGAAGGGACAGGAGCAGGGACTTGAAAAACCTAATTTTGAAAATGTTCTACAAAAGTTCTGTACTTCAACTAGGAAATAAATACAAAAAACGTAAAATTAAATTTACCTAAAAATAAAGTGACGTAAAATTCATTAAGGTGTACATCACACGTAAAAATTTTTTCAAAAAAATAAGCAAAGTGCCTACCTATTTTTAAAATTTTCCATCAATTTTTTCATGCTTTGAAAAGTGATTTTTACACGGTTTAGAACGATTTTCTTCAGATGTAATGCTATTTTGACCATTTTTTCTGCTTGCAAGATGTTTTTAAAATTTTATTGTATTATTGACTCGATTCAACGAATTCTTGCAACAGATTATTTCTGATCTCAAACCAGTCACGTTTAGCAAGAGGACAAAAACACTCTGAAAGCGGCTGGCACCACTCTGAAAAAAGCTTTGCACCACCTAGAAAAATTTTGAAGTCCTTTTAAAATAAAAATTCTACTTATTAATTGGCATCATCCCTTGGCTCAACAAGACAGCAGCGCCACTTGAACAGCGAAATTTAAATTCAGACTGGAATTAGTGGAATATGTTTTGAAGAATTTGTTACAACTGCATATTTCATTGTTGAAATTTTTCCAATTTTCTAAAATGCCAAACTTACCCCACACCCTGCAAGATACGAAAATTTTATTTCATCAAAGAGCAGTGAATGGGTGTACTATACACCTTATTTTCGATTTCCCTGATCGATTGTAAGAGCTTTCAAGCCAATCTGTAGCTTTTAGAAAACTGTCCAATTTTTTCAACGAGGGTGGGGGGGGGGGGTTCCTAGCGAGGTCAAACTTTGAAAATTCTGGCAACTTTGAAAAAATCTAGGCTACCAATGCTGTACAAAAGTACAAACTTTTTCCCCACAAAATCTGAAAAATTTAGAATTTTTAATTGGCAAATTGACTAAAATTGTACTTTGAACTGGAGAAATGAGGAAAATAGCTGTTTTCATTGGAAATTTTCCATTTTCTGCAATTCTTTCCCCACCCTCTACCTCAAATAATGCCAAATTTGATCATTTAAAAATGTTTAAAAAGTGTAAACCAAATGTATTTCATTTCCTGCATGGATCACGAATCTCTGAGCATTTTTTTTTGATACAGCACACTTCAAAACTGAAATAATTTTTCTGAGGGGAGAAAAATCCAGCAGAAACTGATTCTAATTCGGAAAAATTAGCATTATCACTCAAACGGTTTATTTTATTGACTTTTCTTTTTTTTTCAATTTTAATTGACCCATCCTTACCCTTTTAGCAGTACAAAATCTCATCTTTGCTCTTTTCTTCCTTTCATTTTTCCCTTTGTTTCCAACTCCTCCGGGTAAAACTTGTTTTGGTACGTAAAATTACAATCTCGAATTTGATCCACAGAACCCCTCCCCCTCGGCCTATTCACCTCTATAATCCTCTGTTGCATTATCGACATACTCCTCGTCCTCTCACCGGGTATCCATCGACATTATCGTAGCAATTCGTAAAAGGGGTCTTTTCTAATCATATTATCAAAACGATTGCTAAATTTACATATAAAGTTAGATAATAGGCTGGGCCTGGTACACCGTTCGCTGCACGGTTTCGTGCAGAAAGTTTTTTCACGCACGTGAACTTATTTTCGCTGTCTAAGCTGACCGTTTGTGTCAGTTGTATTGAAATACCGGTAGTAATACGTACGTGTATGGGGTGTACATCGTACGCATATCTGTATAAAATGTACCTCCGCAGACACGAGTTATGCGATATAAACGATACAGGCAAGCTCGATCTGTATTATAAAGTAGATAGAAAAAGAACGTTACATCATGCCTGGAACCATTTCACCATCAATGTACACTCTTTCGGTTCAGCCAGGCAGTATTTTGATATTTGAATAAATTTGCGTCTTTTGCATGCATCTACGTTGAACCAGGCGACGTATTTGTATCGATAGGCTACTGCTGTGCCGAGTTCATGCGCCTAGCAATTGGTTGTTGTTTCGTGTGTAGCCTTTTTTTTCTCTCTCATTCTGTTTCATTCGCGACATCATTAAATGTAACACGCAGACTAAAATGATAGCGTACCGAGCACATGTTGGTATATATAAGTATATAAAGAGAGTACAAAACGGTGGTATCGCTGTAGAAGTCGAACTAATCGCCGACCGATAAATGTAAATCGGATAAACTGGATTTGGATGTAAAAATTTACATTAAATACGTGTAAGCTATTACCGCTGCTGGTTACCAAGCCATGCTCGGTGTTCGGTAACGTATGTATCACAGGCCAATTGCAGCGAATAAGGTAGAGCGACAACATAAAGGCGAACATGCGTTGTCTTTTCATGTTTGAACGCAATTTTAATGGTTCGATTTGCGCGAAAGCAGCGTGGCGTGAGATGTAAAAAAAAAAGGGCTCTGTGTGATATTGATGTACATTTTCATTTACACCAAGTGATTATCTGGTAGGGTGGCAATGGTCGACGACGACGTTCAAAACAGCATTTTGCTACCCGGCCACTCCTGGCTGAAAGTTCACGTGTATCAGTGGCCATTTTGTATACAAAGAATATCATTGTTTTGGCTCAGTGAGAAAGACACGTTGGTATTGAAAAAAACATAGGATATTTTGCAAGTCTACAATATTTTTCTCTGTCTCCTCGCCACTTGGAATAGGTATTTTATGGTAAAAAAAAATTGTAAACAAACGCACGCGCGTGTTCCTGCCGATACCATGGATCGGTAGTAGGTATATGTAAATTTATCGAATGACGGCGTATAAAATATAATAACGGCCGTTATTACGGATGTCGTGCCACACTATTGTAACTTACTGAATCAGATCACTGGCGCGCGAGTTAGTGCTCGGTTGTTGTCGCCAAAGACGTGGAATCCAATTCAGCGTGTTTATAAAGTATACACCGAGAGCACCAGATACACCAGAGGCGCAGGCTTATAGCCATAGTGGACAATGATGTCTTCGACATAGCTGCCCACGGATTTGCCATTGTATGTTAATGGTATTTTAATGCTTCGGTGGACGCGATCCGACGCAGTGGGTATTACGAACTTTGATCTGTAACATTATCATAAATTTCACATTCGCTGAGAATCCACCGTGTGTATGCCTTCTTCTTCGAGTGCATATCAGATTTGAAAGAATACCATCGTAGATGTATCTTGAGCCAAGTGCTACGTAGTTAGCGTGTAACTGGTTGTGAGGAATTTTGTGCGATTAGAGGGTAAAAAACGGTGGTAGGGTTTTGAATCGAATAAGTTGTAGTGATCGAATTGAGATTGAGTGTTGTGGTTTGGAGATCTTGGTTTTTGAGAATCCATTGCTGTCGCTGATGGGAATTTTTCAGTCAAAAGTTTGGATTAAAAGATGGTAAATATTTTCAGTTGTTGGGGAAATTTTGATCAGAGCTTTTACGCAGTGTCCATTTTGGGTATTGGGTATAATTATTCAGAAATTCTGAGATAAGTAAACATATTGACGTAGATTGGTAAGAAACAGGGAGGGCGATTAATTTTTGTCGATTGGATCAAGATAAAATCTTTTTAAGGGGGTCAATTTTGAAAATTTTGAACCGAAAATTAAAAATTAAACCGGTTTACATCAAAAAACTGAAATTTAGAACTGAAATAAACCGGTTTCAATCTAGAAGGTTGAAACTGAAAACTAAAAAAACTGGTTTGAATTGGGAAAATTGAAGTTAAAAGCTGAAGAAACCCGGTTTAAAACAGGAAAATTGAAATTGAAAACTGCCATAAACCAGTTCAAATCGAAAAAATTGAAAACTGAAATAAACTGGTTTGAATTGGGAAAATTGAAATTAAAAGCTGAAGAAAACCAGTTTAAATCAGAAAAATTAAAATTAAAAACTGTCATAAACCAGTTCAAATCAAAAAAATTGAAAACTGAAATAAACTGGTTTAAATTGAGAAAGTGGAATTGAAATCGAAAAACCGAAAAATTTTTAATCTAGTAGTTTTAAATACTGTAAGTATCTAAAACTGGTTTTAATTGAAAAAGTGAAAATTTAAACAAAACCAAACTGATTGAAAAAACCGTTAAACCGGTTGAAATAAAAATCGAATAAACTTATGTAAATTGAAAAACTGAAAAACCGGTTTTAATCTAGAAGGTTGAAACTGAAAACTGAAAACCCCGGTTTGAATTGGGAAAATTGAAATTAAAACCAGTTTAAATCAAAAAAATTGAAATTTTAAACTGTCATAAACCAGTTCAAATCAAAAAAATTGAAAACTGAAATAAACTGGTTTAAATCAAGAAAATTGGAATTGAGAACCGAAATAAACCGGTTTTATTCTAGAAGGTTGAAACGGAAAACTAAAAAAACTGGTTTGAATTGGGAAAATTGAAATTAAAAGCTGAAGGAAACCCGGGTTAGATCAAGAAAATTGAAATTGAAAACTGTCATTACCCAGTTCAAATCAAAAAAATTGAAAACTGAAATAAACTATTTTCAATCGAGAAAATTGGAATTTAAAAACTTGAATATTCCGGTTTAAATTAAGAAAATTAAAATTGAAATGGTTCTCAATTCAATTTTTTCATTTAAACCGGTTTGTTTTATTTTCCAACTTCAATTTTTTCAGTTCAAACTGGTTTCTGAAACCAACCCCATTTCCTCCCATATACAGTTTTATTCTTCAATAGTTATATTTTAATGATGGGAATTAATCATTTTTTCTAAATAACCAAAATAAACCGGTTTAAATCAAGGTAAATAAAAAACCAGAATTTCATAAATCCAAATTTCATCAACTGAAAGCAGTAATTAACCAGTTTAAAATAAGATAATCGACATCAGAAATGAAAATGTAAGTTTTCTTCGCTAAAAATCAAAATAAACCGGTTCAAATTCTTGAATCGAGAAAGAAAATTAAAACTGAAATTTTCTCAACAGAAACTTAAAACTAAAATCACCAAAAATTAAAATAGATAAAGCGGTTTAAATGTGGAAAATTATAATAAAAAATGGAAATTTCGTCAATTGAAAAACCGGTTCAAATTAAGAAAATTTGAATTAAAACCGGTCTCCAAAATTCTTTGTGTAATATTCTGCTATCTGATTTACTTAATAGCCGAAATGAACCGGTTTTATTTGAATTGGAAAAATAACTGAAACTTCTTCAACCATCGGGAAATGAAATGAACCGGTTCAAATTTGAAAAATCATATTTGAAATTTTATCAACGGAAACTGAAACCAATGAAAAATTGATCAAACTGAAAACTAGAAATTTTGCCAAAAATTGATATGAAAGTGCTCAAGTTGAGCAAATCAAAATCAAAATATTAATCAAAAACCAAAATAAACTGGTTTAAATCGAAAATTCAAAACTAAAACCCGAAACTACAGCTACATCAACCAAAAATTACCAGAAAATCGTAATCCGAACTTGAAACTGTTGAGACAAGGACAGCTGTCCTATTTTCATTATTTTTGGGACAATTGTACTATATAATTTGTAATTTTATGTATCTTGGGTTACCAAATGTTAAATGTCAATCCCATAGGTATTCATATTTTCTGACCACGTCATAAATGGCAATAAAACAATGTTGCCTCATATGAAGTACTGTAAAATTTAAGTATCCGAGTACTTTGCCTGCATCTTTACTTCTTTGCTGAACGAATATCAGCTACAAATATGAAACGTACACCTATGTATGGGTTTTTATTACGTTCTTCCACTTGCATTTTATAACTTTTCTTTGAATTCTGAAATAACTTACGAATGAAGTCACAAATCCATAAAGACAATCATAAGTTAACCCAAGAGATTCGGAAGCACTCAATTTGCCCACATATTCCAACATATCCACACATGGGAACCTTTATGTCCAGTTTCGATTCTTATTTCTCTTACGAGTAGGTCATTGCTCGTCGGCCAAGACGGGCATCTCAAGTCGGTGATTTTTCAATGTAAGCATAACCTCCAACATATTTTGTTTTATCGACGATATTGACTTTATAACGGGTATAGATATGCATTTAGAAGAAAAAAAAACGTGTTTTTATAATCTTTTGTAATATAATTTTTTTTTCTACTCTCATAGAACGACGTTAACGAAGTATTTATATAAAAATTCGTGCCATCTCTCGGAACTCGTTCGATTACGCCGATTATTATCAGCTACCGTATATGAATATTGTATTTAA
Organism: Pseudococcus viburni; assembly: GCA_033439095.1. Lineage (NCBI taxonomy): Eukaryota > Metazoa > Arthropoda > Insecta > Hemiptera > Pseudococcidae > Pseudococcus > Pseudococcus viburni. The sequence goes on along the minus strand of JAVBJF010000610.1, from coordinate 4,028 downwards.
TATGGTGCCTTGGAAGCGGTACGTGTTCGGTAATGACCGCGGTAAATGATTTTTCGACTTGTGGAAACGATCCGGACGCTCGGAAGCTGATGGGTTATTTTTTATATTACCCGACGAACGTGGGCTCGGCCATTTAAAAAAGTTCGGCTGGCCATCGTTGTGTATTTTAAATTAAATGGCCGATACTTTCGGATTAAATAATCAGATAGCGTGTATACACGATGTCGAATATGAGTGGAAATCGAAACCCATTAAATAGATTTATCGAAGAATTCGCGCGTAGGATGAGGTTTTGTTCTAAATTACGTATTTACGAGCGAAAAAAAAAATAGCCGCGACTTACGCTCTGGACGACGAATTTATATAAATTTTTCCGCAGATGACTCCGCAGCATCGATGGTAATCGCCGAGCCAGCATGGTGTAGATTGCCATGTCGATGTGCGTGTATCTGTATCCGTTCGAAACAATGTAATTTATTCGTCGTGCTTGGTCGGAATACTGCGCGAAATCATCGAACCCGAAATCGACACCGAGTTCGGCGTTTGATGATCCGACCGAGCTCGAGCTGGGCGCTCCGGCCATCGCGGCAAATTCACGTTGTAATTCGGACGCGCGTGTTTGCGCAATTAAAAAACTGGTTTAATCGTTTCGAATTAATAGCATATCTTCTTTTTGTCTATATACCTGTAAGTCAATCTTATACGTACCTGTATCCTAAATGAATGTTAAATAGCTCGAGTTTCTTATCAGTCGGTCTAGTTATAGTTTAACAACCAAAAAATCGATGGAATTTTTTCACCTTAGCCGTGAGCGTTGGTAAAATGAGAGTTTGTGGGTGAGATCTGATCCGATCCCTGTATTGTTTTCAAACTGGTCAAACTTTGAAATTCGGAGATGAGTGATTTCCACTTAATTATGGTGATTGAGCTCTCGTTTTGGATTGCCGCGCAGCGTTTCCTTCGATACTGGTTGTGTCAAGTGTGAAGTTCATGGGTGGCTCGGGATTTACGAGCTGGTATAAGGTAGTCCGATTTACCATGTATGAAGTTGTTTCCAGCCGTTTTCAGCATTTTACGCGGTGCGTGAAGATTTAAATTATTGATAAGCCGGGTAATTGGTGTAGGATGGTTGGGCTACGTTGCTCATGCGGATTTAAATTAGACTATGGTCCAGCAAAATTCACCGTAAGAAGTGAGTTTTGGTGTTGATTTCTGGATGGAGTTTCTTCCTCGTGAATTCAAAATCCAGGAAAAGTTATGCTCACTTGATTCATCTGTAGTGATTTCTCAAGTTATGCAATACGTGTTATGCAGTTTGAAGTGTAAAATTGGTGGTTGCGTGGAGTTTTTCGATTTTTTCCTGTCAAATATGATTTTTTCCTCTTGGAAAAATAGTTCTATGTATTTAAAAATATTTTTGATAAAATTCTGTAAAAAAAATTGAAGTATTTTTTTCTTTAGGGTAAAAACTTTAGATCAGGGATATGTTCAAATGCACGAGCTTAAACTATTTATTTTTCATTTCAAAAAATCGAGTCTGGTTTAATTCTGTTAAAGGGAGAGGTGATGAAAATTGTGATGAAAATTATATTCTTGACAATTGATTCGGAAAGATGGCTGGGGAAAAATTATTTTAATTTATTGAAATGTGCAAATCCGTTTAAAATACATAACCTTAGTATAAATTTTCAATATTGGCAACACTGTCTTTCTAAATTTTAACACGATGTAAAAATATTTAGGATACATTTTATTCAAAAAAAAAAAGAAAAAAAAGAAAAAGGAAGAGGTGTAGTGTTTGAATTTTGAATTAATATTGGCTTGGCAGCACTGTTTTTCTAAATTGTAATGTAGGTAATGTAAAAACGTCAAAGATATATTTTAATCAAAAAAAAAAAAATAGATTCTGTTTTGAGAAAAATGAAAATATTTTCAAAAATAAGAAAAAAATAAGGGAAGTATTGGAAAATGAAAAAATGAAAAACAAAAATTACAGTATTTACAGTACGTACGGTTTGAAAAAAAAATTAAAAAATTATTGAAGTTGAAAATCGTTATTTCTAATTTTCAAAATTGCTGAAAAAGAAGTATGACAAAAATTCCAAAGTTGTGGAAGTGTCAAATTTTTTTGTCAAATCCAACAGAATGTCATTATGTCAACAATCATCTAAATTTTTTCCAATTTTTTTCAACTTTTCAAAAATTAACCCCCAGGCTTAAGACATATCCATGTCAAAAAGATTAGGTATTAAATTTTAAAAAAGAAATAATTATTGCATCTACATATGGTTCGATTTATCTCATTGCTGTATTTTTCTTAATACTTATTCTTCGTAAAGTTCTTTACAAAAAAAAAAAACATATCATTTTTCTTAAAAAAAAAACTCATTATCGGATAATTGTATTGTTCAATCCGTTAAATGAATTTCTTGAAAAATTCATAACGAACAAAAATGTTTCTTGTGAAATTTACCATGAAAAAAGTATATTTAGTTAATTTCTCTAGTAAATTTCACATTCATTTAGTTATTGCCCATTCAATTTTCTTGTGTTATCGTTTCATTGGGTTTTCTCAATAAACACCTATTAATTTTTTTTTAATCGAGCGGTAATTTTAAGAAAATTTAGTTATACTATGAAATAATTAACTTCTAACTAATTGATGATTTATTTTGTTTTTCATGTTTTAGGTGAGTAACGAATTTTCTCTGTAAAATTGAATGAAGATAAACACGAGTGAGTCATTTTTAATGATTCTTGTAAAAGAATCTGATATGATATTGATAAAATAATGTAGGTACATATCACTTATACGTAGGATGTACCTAAGTATACTGTGTAGCATGTGTCTACCAAATATTCTGTTAGGATTTAGAAATAGATATTAGATTTACTTCCTCTTTTCCCCTCCACCCCGCGTGTTAATCTCTAGAATCAGCATTTTAACCAGGGACAAAACAGTTTTGCTTGTTGATGGGGGAGGGGAGGGAGGATTTCTGTTTTTTGATTGAAAAGAACAATTTTCATTTTCTCCATTTTTTTTTTCAACTCAGAACGAGAATTTTCTGAAAAAAGGTCATCAGTTTTGAAAATTTTTCAACATGAACCTAATTTTTATACCACAAATTTTTTTGTTCTTACATTTTTTAATTTCTTAATTTTCTAATCAGATTATTTTGACATTTTGAAATTCATAATATGTACCTATAGTTCATGGATTTTAACTGATTTCGAATAAGTATTTAAAATTCGTGTGAATTTGTTAGTGGTTTTCAAACTTCAGTTTTCTGACGAGAAAATGTTCAATTTTTTTACTCTTTTTCTGAATGATTTGTAAACCTGGAAAATACGTTCAAAAATTCATCAGCTGAATTGTAAAAAGACGTGCCCTTAGTAATGACATAGGCGAACAGACTTTTAATCAGGGGATTTTTAGCCTGGAAAAAATTATCGACTTTCTGATTTTTCCATAATTTTGTAGGTATTGAGCTGGAAAAATTATATTGGGTATTTTAAATCAGGAGAATCGAGATGCCATCTGAGTCAGAAATCTTCAATTTTTCCCAGCTTCAATAATTTTTACTTCTGTAATTATTTCGTAATAATGGATGATAAATGAAAGTATTCGTCATAAAGTTCTGTGTAAAAAAAGAGTGATACCTTATTAATTTTTCATGGAAATTTGTAATAAGGTACCTACTAATTAGCCTTGTTAGAGTACTTTAATCTCGTATTTGTGTTTTTCAACTTTTTCTTAATAAATCAGTTTTTTTAAAATTTCAATGAATAAAATATATGGGTGCTTACTTTGAAAAATGGTAATTTTCGAGGAATGGTAAAAAATATAGAAATTTCACCTGAATCGTTCAAGGTTTGAGAAGACTAGCTTATGTATTACAAGTATTGGGATGGACTGATAGATCCACTCACACACAAATTGAGCCACAAAAACTTTGATGGGCTAGCGTAGACCAAAAAAGTTGAAGATACGTTGGCACATTTCCAGGATTTTAGTACTTCTAAAAATT
>JAVBJF010000609.1:0-137329 GCA_033439095.1 Pseudococcus viburni | reverse complement strand
TTTCAATTTTTCATTTACTGATATTAATTTATATCAACTAACAAGTATATAAAATTCCATTCTGTGATTTAAAATTTTTTAAAAACTTGACATTCTCTCGAATTTTTTTTACCTTAATTGTCTTGAAATTTTTTCCAAGCCAAAGTTTTTTAATTTCTTATTCTAAATATTTTAGAGCAGGTAAAAAATGAAGAAAAAAGTCTCGAGCTGAAAAAATTAGAATTTTGAAAAAAATTCAAGGAGCTGAAAAAATTGGTATTTTGAGAAAAAATCTCAATAACTGCAAACATAAAAATTTTGAGAACGAATTTCGAGAGCTAAACAAGTTTGAGAAAATAACATTGAAAAAATTTTCCAAAGTTGAAAAAAATACCTGAGTTGAAAAATTTTTTGACGTGAGAAAAAAATTGGAGAGAGAAAAATTTCAGAGTTGATAGAAAATCTTATTTTAGATGAAAAAATTTTAGGGTTGGAAAATATTTTTGGGAAAAATTTTTGGAGTTGAAAAATATTCTCGCCCTTACCCCCAGGCTCCTCTCGCCAGGTGTGAGCACCAACGGAGAAAAAAAATGATCCGCAGGCACTGTTGAGAACTGTGATCAAAAATTTCACCAAATAATAATTTTTGGTAAAAATGATCAATGCACATTTTCACAGTGAGCTTTTTCGTTGAAAACATTGTAAAAAATATTTCGAACCATGATGAATTTTTCTTTGTTTCAAAAAATGTGTTTTTATTGAATGAGATGTTACGAGATTAAAATTGCCGAGAAAACTACATAAGAATAATTTCGTGAAAAATCTTGATAAGCTTTTTCTCGAAATTTCTTGAGAAATTTCGAAAAGAAAACGCAAATTTCACGAGATCGACCTTAGAACACGTGAGCAACATTTTTTTGCTAGTAATTTGATCTTTTCTTATTTTGACGTGAAATTCGAAAAATACATATAAATTGGTTCGCGACAATATCAAAATCGTACAGAAAAATATCCCATGACGTAGTAAATTTTAGAAGGCAACTCGCAATACACGCACCTTTCACACCCCTCTCCCTCCTCAATCACTGACCATGTCCTTCAAAACCGTCTCGATTATTACCTGGCAAAAATCAATGTTGGTTTTTTTCCAAACCGAAATATTAATTTTTCCATTCGATTTTTGGTCACCACGTCGTCGAAGAAAATACGTAAATTAATATTTCACTCTTTTGAACTGGCCACGACTATGTGGGGAGGGCAACGGTGGGGGTCTCGTTGCGCCATACGCACAGTGGGATGAGAAATTTTCTAGGTGGCCAAAAATCATAAATCGGGTATTCGGGGGTTTTTGAGTACGCTGAATCCATTTTTCACATTTTTTTGACCCCAAAGTTCAAAGGGGAGTGGGGGGGAGGGGTTGGAAAATCAGATTTTCGCAATTTTTCGAGTGGGGTATCAAAATATAGGTTTTTTTACCTCCTGAATTCGATTCTGACCTTATTTTTTCAAAAAAGTTCAAAGGGGAGTGGGGGGAGGGGGTGAAATCTCGAGGTTTCGGTATTTTTCAAGTGGGGAATCAAAATATAGGTTTTTACCTTGTGAATTCAATTCTGACATCATTTTTCAAAAAATTTCAATGGGGTGTAGGGGGGGGAGGGGTAAAATCTCGAATTTTTGGTATTTTTCAAGTGGGGTATCAAAATATTGGGTTTCCCCTTGAATTCGATTCCCATATTATTTTTTCAAAAAAGCTGAAAGGGGAGTGGAAGAGGGGGTTACAAATGAAATGATTGGAATTTTTCAAGTGGGATATCGAAATATACATTTTTTAGCCTCCGAAATTTGATCCTGCAGTTATTCTTTCTACAGATACGAAAGGAGAAGTCTCAAGGGGAATTGAATAAAAAAAAAACTAAGTTATTGTGTCATTTAGACTACATTCTAATTATGTAAATGTTTTTGAAAAACAATATGGTTATTTAAGAAAAATTAATTATATCTTCTCGTCATCTTCATCACCGTAACCTTCGTCATTTTCACTGCCAGCATACACTACTTGCATTTTTTGCACTCGGGTTTTCAAAATGGTGGAGGGGCTAGGGGAAACTGAACGGTCAAATCCAAAAAATGGGCAAAATATTTCAGCTCGAAGCCTTTGAAAACCTGACAAACGACACATAACACGTTATTTTTCAATTTTTTGAATTTTGACCTCATCAAGGAGGCTGGGGGGGGCACAGGGGTCAGATGAAAAAACTAAGCACATATTCGAACTCAGCGTCTTTAGAAACCTGACAAACGACACGTAACACGTTATTTTTCATTTCTTTAAATTCTTGACCTCATTGAGGGGGCTGATGGGGGGGGAGTTCAGAGGGGTCAGATGAAAAAACTAAGCACATATTCGAATTCAGCGTCTTCAAAAACCTGACAAACGAGTCGTAACACGTCATTTTTCTTTTTTTTTTGAATTTTGACTTCATCTCGGGGGATGATAGGGGGGTTCAGAGGGGTTGGAGGAAAAAACCAAGCACATATTCGAACTCAGCGCCTTCAAATTAGTACGTATCCCAACTCAGCGTCTTCAAATGAATAGAAATCTATGTTATTTCACTTTTTATATTTTTTCCAATTTTGGTTAGAATGTTTGAATTACACAAATGCCGATATATCTAAAAACTGCAAGTTTCTGCAAAAACTGATAAGAACCAGCGATAATACACCTTTCAAGGAAGAAAACTGCATAAAGTATTTTTCGGAGCAATTCGGAGCTTTTTTTATACAACTAGTTGAAGTTGAATTATGTATTGTTATGATGGCATAAAAGTACTTGCTTCATAAATGCAATAACTTCGTTGGTAATCATCAAAACTAAAAAATAATTAAACCACCGAATTCACAAGGAAAAATACTACATAAAAACATATCCCACACTTCCACACATCGAATTCTTCTCATAACAGGAGGTGGTTGAAAGAAAGGTACCTTATCTGTAAACCAGTCCTCATTCAAACCGCGAAGTTTCGCGGGTTACCATGGCAACGAGACCACTCCGCGATGGATAAAACATATGATACTAGATGTCCTGAATGTAGTAGAACACCATAGGCTTGATTTCGCATCATTTCATGAATGTTGATTTTTTAGGTTTTTTTGATTTTTGGCCACCTAGAAAATTTCTCATCCCACTGTGATACGCAACGAATAGGAAAGCATTTTCATTTCTAAGAAAATCGGCCGTTCGTCCGGCGTATTTTTTTGTTCGAGTTCCAATTTTCAATACACGCGATATCGTTTAATTAATTACGTAATAAGTCGAAAAATACGTCATTCGTGAATATTCGCGCCGATATAAATTTCAGCGAACGATCGGTTGCTTGGGAAGAGAAAGCATGGTGTTTTTTTTCGCTGCATCATCCGAATACAATCTTTCTGGTCGTTTGGTCATCGACGTCGGGAACAAAGGATATTTATAGACTATTACGCGATGGTCGGCTCGAATTTATACCTCGTGTGGTTACTTAGGCGATCTGTGGATGTTGAATTGTGCGATCGAAGGTGGCCTAAGAGGAGAAAAAAAGCGTCGAAGAAAAAGGCTAAATGGCTGTGCGATATCCAGGCGTTATTTCTCAACTGTCAACATTTTCGCTGAAAGATATATCGTGTACGATATGTCGAGCGAAATAAAACAAATCTATTTAGACCTTTTAAATATATACGATACGAGATGGTACAAGTTCGTGTATTGGTAAGGGATACACATGGAGGCGAACAGCAGGGCGTGAGGGTGAACGAAGCAGCATTTACGTGACATTAAACGCATTGCCTTTTGGACATCTGTTTTTTCTGCTAATGTAAGGTATCCTAGGACAACTTAAGCGTTTAATTTTGGTCTCGACGACACGTAACGATTTCCAGCGTAGTTTAGTTACTTACAAAGATTGATGTAAGAGTTTGAAAAATTTTTTCAATTATTGGCTAATCAAATTCAGAGGAAAATTCAGGCCTATATCGAAATATTGATCTACGAGTTTGAAAGATTTTTTCAATTATTGGCTAATCAAATTCAGAGGAAAATTCAGGCCTTCGCGAAATATTTATCTACGAGTTTGAAAGATTTTTTCAATTATTGGCTAATCAAATTCAGAGGAAAATTCAGGCCTATATCGAAATATTGATCTACGAGTTTGAAAGATTTTTTCAATTATTGGCTAATCAAATTCAGAGGAAAATTCAGGCCTTCGCGAAATATTTATCTACGAGTTTGAAAGATTTTTTCAATTATTGGCTAATCAAATTCAGAGGAAAATTCAGGCCTTCGCGAAATATTTATCTACGAGTTTGAAAGATTTTTTCAATTATTGGGTAATCAAAATTCAGAGGAAAATTCAGGCCTATATCGAAATATTGATTTACGAGTTTGAAAGATTGTTTCAATTATTGGCTAATCAAATTCAGAGGGAATCAGGCCTATATCGAAATATTGATCTACGAGTTTGAAAGATTTTTTCAATTATTGGCTAATCAAATTCAGAGGAAAATTCAGGCCTTCACGAAATATTGATCTACAAGTTTGAAAGATTTTTTCAATTATTGGCTAATCAAATTCAGAGGAAAATTCAGGCCTATATCGAGATATTGCACGTAAAGTCGTATACGTACGAATTATTTGTACTATTACTGGAATAATATTATCCTTGACATCGTTCGAGTTCTTCTTTTGACTTTTAACCAACGCCGCTGACTGGTGAAAAAAATCACGCGTTCGAAGAACCTAACCAGCTCGTTATTTCGATATTATTCTCAAAGCTGTTGGCCGGTTGAAATTAGATGTAATTTATGCAGAAATAATTGCACTGTTTTTTATAACTCGCGACGAGTAGAAAATATTTAAAATTGGATTCTGAGAACTTTTATCGAAAAGCCGAATGGGAAAGTTTGAAGGTGACGTCGTGTTTGAGATGGTTTCTGGTTTATTTCACGTTTTGGAATTCGATTGCTTCTTTGGTCCAGTTGGACGAGCTCCAAGGATGATCTGATTTGAAAATTTGTTTTGGAAATAGAATATTTTTTCAACGACAGTTATGAATGAAGGAAGAAATTGCATGAAAATGATGAAAATTTCACTTTGATGAGGGTGAAGTGGTCAGGAGAGGGGGAAGTATCCATTAATTTTGTATTCGAAGTTTTATTTTGTGGGTAAGATACGTTTGATGGACCCTGGATAATTTGACGGGATCGTAGTATGACTAAAATCTGCTCTAAAAATGTTGAAAATTTGTTATCAAAATGATAAGAAAAATTTAAAAAAACAAAGTAATAGAAAATTGAAAAATTTCTTCTCGTTTCTTAAGGGGACTCTAGCACTTTAATTGATTGAAAAATCGACCTTTTGAATTACCTCAAAGAAAAGCGCAGAGGGCCCTCCTGAACCTAACCCCGGAAGATTATCCTCCAAAACTCAAAACTCTAGTAGGAATTGCTTGAAGGAATTGAAAAGACAGGAAGATGCAATGATAAAAAAGTTTTGACAACTCCTACTAAAAAAATGAATGAAAAACCTCAGTTAAAACGTAAATTGACTAAGTTCAACAAATGGAGAAAGTTACAAGGATAATCGAAAATATATCTTCCAAAAATCATGAGGCGGAAGAAAATGATGACGTGTTTTTGATGGGTAAAAAAAAGAACCTCCATGATCCTACTGAATTTATTGACACAGAATTCATTATCCTGAAAAATGTATTCTTCTAGAAAACGGTTCCAAATTTTGAGGTAAACAAAAAATTCACTCGCAATTGTAGTAGGTATCACAGTTCTGTCATTTACCTATTCTGTTGAGCTACTAAAAAAACACCCCCTTCCAATCCTACTGAATTTATCTGTAAGCAGACTTTCTTACCACTGAAAATATTTTCATCTTGAAAAAATTCTCAAATTTTGAGGTAGAGAAATAAATTCACTCCTAATCTTAGTAGGTATCAGTACGCATATTCTCAGTAGGAATGTGGGTGGATCAATTTTCTGCCTTTTCTGAGTCTGGGTGCAGTGTAGGTAGACAGTGGTACCTACTAAACCAGTGAGCGAATTTTTTCAAGTATCTCAGTATTTGAAAAATTAGCCAATATGGAGGGAGAAGAAAGGAAAACAATGACTACTTACACATATTTCCAGTAGGAATGTGAGTGGGCAAATTTTTTTACCTAGTCTGAGTCATGGTATAGTCCTTGGAGAGTAGTACCTACCAAACAACAGACTGAATTTTTATAAATATCCCAAAATTTGAAAACTTGGTCGAAGTGGAAATGCTGGATAGGAAAAGTACAACAACTGATACATATTCTCAGTAGGACTGTGAGTAAACCAATTTCCTGGCTTGTCTAAGTCTGAATACAGTATGTAGGCAACAGTACCTACTAAACCACAGAGTAATTTTTTAAAAATATTTTGAAATTTGAAAATTTGGTCAATGTGGTGGCAGAAAAAAGGAACACTGCGACCAGGTACGCATTTTCTCTGTAGGAATGTGGGTGGATCAATTTTCTGCCTTCTCTGAGTCTGGGTGCAGTGTAGGTCGACAGTAGTACCTACTAAACCAGTGAGTGAATTTTTTCAAGTATCTCAGTATTTGAAAAGTTAGCCGATATGGAGTCATAGCAGAGGAAAACAATGACTATATACTAGGGTGTCCCTTATTTATACTTGGTGGAAAAAAAATTTTGGAATTTTTTTCGGGACCCCCCCTAGTTTGGTGCCACTACATGAGAAAATAACACACAAAACATTTCAGCCCGATTGATGCATATTAACCCGTGCCTCAAAGCCCATTTTGAAAAATTGAAGAGGCGCGCTCAAGCTCATAATACTCCACTACAGGCACGCGGCAACGAAACGCTAAAAACACCCCTACCGACCTGGCGGCTTTAAACTTACGCCGAAGGCATGCAAATAAAGATAGAACTTTCGGGTTTGCGGCATTCGATTCCTTATAAAATTTCGAATCAGACAAGTTTTTTTTCAAATTTTTTGGGCCCCCGGGGGGAAAAGCGCGAGGATATTAAAACGTGTGATTGAAAAAAACCAATAAACAAAATTGAATTATAATATTTCAAACAGATTTTTCGGCGGAAAAAACTTACAGGAGGTATCCAGAACTTCTGAATCCAGTTCTGAGGTCATTTTGACTTCAAACTATAACAACGACCCAAAATGGGCCCATATGGTGAGGTGGCAGGGCGGGGGGGGACTCGCAACCCTCCCACAATTATCGAGTGTGGTATCAAAATTCGTGTTTTTTACCCGGGAGTTTGTTTCTGACGTCCCTTTAACAATAACCCCAAAATGGGCCCAAAGGGGAGGTGGTCGGGAGGAGTCAAATTTGAAATTTTTTCCTAATTATCGAGTGTGGTATCAAAATTTGTGTTTTTTACCCGATAGTCCGTTTCCGACGTTCCTTCTACAAAAACCCCAAAATGGGCCCATAGGGGAGGTGGTGGGAAGGAGTCAAATTGAAAATTTCCAATAATTATCGAACGTGGTATCGAAATCAATGTTTTTTTTACCCGGAGAACCCTTTATCCAACGTCTCTTCAACAAAAACTCCATAATAGACCCATAGGGAAGGGGTTGGGGAGGAGTCAAATTGAAAATTTTTCATAATTATCGAGTGTGGTACCGAAATAAATGTTTTTTTTACCCGGAAAGTCCGTTTTTGACGTCCCCAAAATCATCTAAGAAATGGATTCTGGAGGTCGAAAAACATATATTTCGGTACCTCACTTGATTACTATGAAAAATTTTCAATTTGAACCCTCACCGCCACCTCTTCGTTGGGCCCATTTCAAGGGTTTTTGATGGAGGGACGTCAAAAACAGACTTTCCAGGTAAAAAAAAACCATTCATTTCGGTACCACACTCGAAAATTATGAAAAATTTTCAATTTGACTCCTCCCCCAACCCCTTTCCTGTGGGCCCATTTTGGGGTTTTTGTAGAAATGACATCGGAAACGGACTCTCGGGTAAAAAACACAAATTTTGATACCACACTCGATAATTAGGAAAAAATTTCAAATTTGACTCCTCCCGACCACCTCCCCTTTGGGCCCATTTTGGGGTTATTGTTAAAGGGACGTCAGAAACGAACTCCCGGGTAAAAAACACGAATTTTGATACCACACTCGATAATTGTGGGAGGTTTGCGAGTCCCCCCCCCCGCCACCTCACCATATGGGCCCATTTTGGGTCGTTGTTATAGTTTGAAGTCAAAATGACCTCAGAACTGGATTCAGAAGTTCTGGATACCTCCTGTAAGTTTTTTCCGCCGAAAAATCTGTTTGAAATATTATAATTCAATTTTGTTTATTGGTTTTTTTCAATCACACGTTTTAATATCTTCGCGCTTTTCCCCCCGGGGGCCCAAAAAATTTGAAAAAAATCTTGTCCGATTCGAAATTTTATAAGGAATCGAATGCCGCAAACCCGAAAGTTCTATCTTTATTTGCATGCCTTCGGCGTAAGTTTAAAGCCGCCAGGTCGGTAGGGGTGTTTTTAGCGTTTCGTTGCCGGGTGCCTGTAGTGGAGTATTATGAGCTCGAGCGCGCCTCTTCAATTTTTCAAAATGGGCTTTGAGGCACGGGTTAATATGCATCAATCGGGCTGAAATTTTTTGTGTGTTATTTTCTCATGTAGTGGCACCAAACTAGGGGGGGTCCCGAAAAAAATTCCAATTTTTTTTTTAAGGGACACCCTACTATATACGCATATTGCCAGTAGGAATGTGAGTGGGCCAATTTTTCGCCCTGTCTGAGTCTTGGTATAGTACTTAAAGGTTGTACCTACCAAACAATCGACTGAATTTTTTTGAAAATCCTAAAATTTAAAAACTTGGTCAATATGGAGGCAGAAAAGAGGAAAACTCCGACTACATGTGCATATTTTCAGTAGGAATGTTAGTGGATCAATTTTCTGCCCTCTCTGAGTCTGAGTACATTGTTTATGAGATTCTTACCTACTATGAGGATAGCTTTTTCTCAAATTTCTTGAATGTTTTCAATTTATATATTTGTAGTTTGCATTATTGTTAGATAATTACTGTTTCAACTACAGTTTTGTGTTTTTCAACTTTTTTTTGAGCTTCCTGAAAAGTGGTTTTTTTTTCTTTCGGTACATTTTTCTTAAATACTTCTCGATAGATTTTTGTTTTTTTTTAAAGCATTGTGACGGTCAATGTCTCCTCTAAATTCCCTCGAGGTTTTTTTTTTATCAACAATCTAACGTTTCCTATTCACAAGAAAGTATTCTAAAATTAATCATTCTTTGTGTGAATTCCTACTGAGTCAGTATCTGGTGTGGAATATTTTGATATTACCTCGTGAGAATTTGTGTTTTTTTCTCCTAAACATTTAATTTTCAATTTTGGTAAAATTTGTAAATAACGTTAGTAGGAAAAGGTACCTATTTTAGTGTGAAAACTTTCAAAAAATCATGTTCACTCAATTTTTCAAAAATTTCAATTTCCTGCTACAATTATCACTTTTTACAACAAATTCATAAAGATTTTGCAATCAAAAGTTGCGCCCAATTTAAAATCAGGGTTATCCATTCAAATCAACGGATCTTTTTTGTTTTTTATATTCAATTCCTAAAAAAATGTGGGGTTTGTGATATGAGAAAGGTCGGGTTTTCCTACTAAAATTTTGCATTTATTCAACTTTTTGGGGTGGTGGGCTACACTAAAGATCAAAATATTCTCAAAAACAAGATCAACAAAAATTGTCCAAAAAGGGCTAGAGTCCCCTTAAACGGTGTCAGAAAAAACTCATTTTTTAGATCGTCACAAATAACCGAAAAGATTTTTTGAGGGGGGGGGGTGTCACTGAAAATACTAATCCTACACTATAAGAGCGATAATCTTTTTCCGCATTTGAAGAAAGAGTTCCCCCTCCCCCCACGATCATTACTGTTTCTTTCACCATAGGGAGACAAACGGGTAATTTTTTGAAAAGAACATTTCCTGGTAAGATGATGAAATCGGTCCCTGAACCGGTCGGGACAAAAATTACCTAAAATGTTGGCATTGATGTAAAACCACCCCAAAACACCCCTTACCCCCAACCCCGCCCGAATTATGGGGCCATAAATGCTCGAAATTCAATTATTTCTATCTCTGAAAAGGGCGGTCCAAAAATTTTGAAATTTCCACAGATTACAGAAAATATGGCTGAATAATTACCCTTGAATACTCACTATTATTGACTTTTGGTCAAAAATGAGAAAAAATTTTATTTCAAAATCCAATATCAAAAAAATTGCATTTTTACATACAAAAATGATTGAAAAACAACTGTTTTCAACCAAAATGATTTTTTTTCACACAATTTTCAAATAAAAAAAGTTAGGTACACAGCTTGTTGGTGAAATTCAGCAGAAACATTTTAAAATATGACTTTTTAAAATTGGACATTAATCAAAAAAAGATCATCTGTATTAGAATAATGAGCTTTCGAGTTTGTGGCATTCAATTCCTTGGAGTTTTTTTAAAAAAGTCCGATTAGTCATTTTTCGATTTTTTTTCACCCACGTGTAAAGTTAATCCAAATCAAATTGCGAATCAAATCTGAAGACTAACAAGGAAGAGTTTATAAAAATATTTCAAAGTACATAGATACTGTGGAGGAAAAATTAAATATTGGGACACCAGGAGGGTATTCGAAGTCCCTGAATTCAATTCTGGTCTATTTTGACACCAAATCCAGATTCAGGTTCACAGGAACGAGGGAGAGAGGGATCAGAGTGGAAAAAATTTCCAGAAAGATCGAATGTGGCATTGAAATCTTATGTTTTTTTGATCCCCCCAGTTCACTTTTCAAGTCAGTTCACCATCAAACAAATGAGACTTCATGATGAAGAGGAAGGGGAAGAGGGATGGTTCAAAATTGACGACTTTCCAAAAATAACGAAAGCAGTTTCGAAATTATTTTGATCTTCGAGTTCATTTTAGGGATATTTTCCCAAAAAAAAACCTCAGAAATGGTCCCACAGGGGTTCGGATAGGATACAAAATTTAAAAACTTTCAAGTGAGGTATCAAAATGCATGTTTTTTGACTTTCAGAATCCATTTATGAGATCATTTCGACTTCTGGCCAAAAATTAAGCCTCTGAGATGGAAAATGGAAAAAATTTTGATTCAGAAAGTGTTAAAAAAAAGTCAAAAAGTCATTTTTTGTTCAAAGCTGATTTTTTTCCAACATTTCAAAATGTTAATAAACTGTGACTTTTTTTCACACAATTGAAACAAAAAGCAGATATTTGTTTTTATTTATAAAAAATCACAAAAATGAACCGTTTGACGAAAAAAAAGTCGAATAAAAAATAACACAAAAAAAGTTTTTGTGTTTCAGTTCTCATGGCCAAATTCTGATTCTAGACATCAAAATACACCAGTATGCTCATTCGTGGCTTCCAAAGTTTGCTGGGGGGGGGGGCAAAAATGTGATTCTTCAAAAACAATACACACGGATTTGAGAAAAATTTGAAAAAAATTAAATTTTTTTTTTTTTAAATTCAATCTTATAGAAAATTTTACGATGAATCGAATGCCGGAAACCGCAGGCCTCTATCTCTTTTAGAAAAAAAGTTACGGTTAAAACTTTCCTAAATTATGTGAAAAAATCGCATTTTTTTCGCCTTGCTCGCAGAAAAGTGAGATTTATAAGAAATCTAAGCGTTCTACGACCATAATAACCATGACAAAAGTTGTAGAGAATTAAATTTCCTATCGGATAGGTGCATTCCGATTTTTCCGGGAGGCGTATTTTTCAAGATATTCTCGAGTAAAGTTGAACATTAGTTGAGGCAATTGAGAAAAAAAGAGAAATGAAGCAATTTTTGGCTGTCAAAAGTTTTACAGCGAAAAATTGTGGAAGGTGACAAACCTCTAGGAGTTACCACGACCTCGTGCTGATTTTTTCATGAGGGCACCCCCCCCCTCCCCCTCCTCCTTCCAAAACGGGGAAACCGCTATGGATGGTTAGATTTCTTCCAGGAATCAACGTTTTCGAAGCTTTTGAATAGTGAAATTCTCAAATTTGCTTGTGCAGAAACTCTAGCAATTTTTTGAATAAAAATGAGTGATTGTTATACAATTTCATTATGAATTACAATCAATACCCATGCAAACGAAACTTCATTTTACAATTTTAGACGCGCTGGAATGTTATTGGTGCAGTTGTGAGGTAAAGCCTTAAACCTCCTTTCCAAATGATCGCACGAAACATTTTTTCCGGACAAAAATTGTAGGAAATTAAACGTAGAATAAAAAAAGTACTGAACAACTTCTTTGGTAAAATCAAACCCTGGAGATATATTGGAAAACCCCGTTTTGGAAGGAGGAGGGGAGGGAGTGCCCTTATGAAAAAATCAGCACGAGGGCGTGGTAACTCCTAGAGGTTAGTCTCCTTCCACAATTTTTCGCTGTAAAACTTTTGACAGCCAAAAATTGCTTCATTTCTCTTTTTTTCTCAATTGCCTCAACTAATGTTCAACTTTACTCGAGAATATCTTGAAAACTACGCCTCCCGGAAAAATCTGAATGCACCTATCCGATAGGAAATTTAATTCTCTACAACTTTTGTCATGGTCATTATGATCGTAGAACGTTTAGATTTCTCAGAAATCTCAATTTTCCGCGAGCAAGGCGAAAAAATGCGATTTTTTCACATAATTTAGGAATGTTTTAACCGTAACTTTTTTTCTAAAAGAGATAGAGGTCTGCGGTTTGCGGCATTCGATTCAGCGTGAAATTTTCTATAAAATTGGACCAAAATTTTTTTCCAAATTTTTCTCTTTATTTTCTCAAATTCGTGTGTATTGTTCTTAAAAAATCACATTTTTGGCTCCCCCTCCCCCAAAGCAAACTTTGGACAAAAAAATTATTTTTCCGTTCATTTGATACATAAAAGCAACCCAAATTTCACAATCGGAACCCAAACACAAAAATCGTGAATTTTCATAATACCATGTTCAGTCTTCTGTGGCTGATTGGATTTAAATTATTTACTAATTAACTCTGCAGTCGAAATTTTCACCCCTCTTGACCATAAAATGAAATAATATTACTCGGACAACATCAAAGATCAAAATCACTCATCCAAAAGTTTAGATTTATCGAAAAACCCCGTACGATTTCACCTCGCCTTCGCATACGAGACCTATTCGAATCATCAATCACATTAAAATTTCACGCGTATTAGTTTCACGTTTCAACGACCAGCTGTGGGATTGGCTGGCGAAAAAAAAAAAGGTACGCTGTAAATTCGCCATACAAATGATTAAAAACAGAAAAAAAAAACTTAATAGATCACTGGGTCGTAATAAACTTTCATTAAAAAACTATCGAAGCGTGAAATTAAAAACCTACAAAATACCGATAGCTCGATATATTCGTAAATAGATCCGCACACGGGCCATGCTCGTACACCTTGATGACACGAGACGATTTGGCCACCGCAGTAGCCCTGGCTAATAGGCTAGGTCGCGAAATGTTCCATATTGCGGGTAAAATTACACCGTAGCCTTAACTTTTTACTTCATCGGGTCCTTTGAAAAGTTACACGAGTGTGTTTTGTTCGACGAGCCAGAAGTTAGTTTTGCTTAACGAACTCATTCAACTAATTCGAGAGAGAATGCGAACGCGTCCGCTGTGCGATGCTTATTTGCGAGTAAATTTCGCGCAATTATCGACGCACCGGTCATGAACGGAATTTTAATATCAGGACGCCTCTCTGACTAGTCTGTCGTCCCCGATTCCGGGATACTCCTCTGCTCGTGGATCGTTATAACTCTTTATCTGGATGTTTTTGCAGATTGCAGATTAAAACGATATGGCGTTGAATTTTACCAGATGATTACGTATTAAATGAATAACCCGTCATTAGGTGTACCTGGATCTACCCCCGACGTGCCTTTTTATAGCATCGTGTACGAAGCACTTCAAATTTGCCAAATTAACAGGTCTTCTATGGTATTCCACACTCTCGATAGCGATGTTTTATTATACCGAAGTTAGCCGACATTTCCTGTACCCTTTTTTTATTTTTTTCACTTCTGAGGATATCTCGTTTGGTGAAAATTGGACGTATAATTTCCTCGTGTACTGGTAGAGATACATTCGCCTCGATGGATTTTTTTTTCAATAAAACCTCTCGTGTAACTCTACCGCGTACGTAACGTAAACTTTTCAAACAAGAATTTAGCTACCATTAATCTTAATCTGTTACTTTGTGTAAAAAGAAGAAAATACCTAAAATCACCTTACGCCATTTTCATATGGAACGAACACGAGTCGTTTTTAATTAGAATTTTTTCGACGGCCCCTTTTTTTATAGTATTTCTTCGACGACGCGACGCCGAAAAAAAATGCGAAATGAGTATTTTTCAAAGAAACGTCATCGTTTGGATACAGACTCGAGGTCTTTTTGCGTTTCATTTTTGACTAACAACTTGGAAGGTTTTAACTCGGATGAAGATTTTTTTTAAATTGTCTGCGAATGTTGGATGAAAATAATTCCTGAAAAAAAGGTCGTCATTGAAAAATATATTTATCAAATTCGTCCCTACAACCGATCCGATGATAAATGATAATTGAGTATTTTGTATTTTTACGAAATAATTGGTAAGCAGAGGCAAAGAAGAAAATGAAATATTTTTGATTTTTATGTTTTGCTGCGAAGAAATTATACATAATTGAATATTTTAATAGAAAAAATACCTATTTGAAAAAAACTCCTTTGAAATAGAGTAAGTAAAAAGTATGCAGTTATGTTCAAGTTTTTGAGAAAAACTCAATATTGTAGCTCATAAGTAGTACATTAATGGAGAAGGGTTGCGATCTGAAGGAAAGAAGGAAAGAAAAGTGGTAAATCTTGATTGGTTGAGTAATTCTATTCTCTGTTTAGTTGTAAAATTAGCTAAAATTTTAAAAATGAAAATTTCTCGAGGAAAAATTGAAGATATATTTTAAAAAAGATAATTTCAGCTCAAAAATTCAGCTTTTGATTCGAAAACGCTGCTAAAATGTGAAAATCAGGGAAACAAAGAAAAACCTGAAGTGAAATGGAAGATTAAATTTCCAAATGAGAGAAATGTTTTTGACGGGGTGAGATGGGGGGGGGGGGGTGTCTCGAGAAGTCGATTTTGCTTAGCGACGTCAAGAGGCACAATAGATTTTTTAGTGTCCAAATAAGATTCAAACTCGAAGTACAAAATTGTGTCGTTTTAGATTTTGTTCTTGAAAATATTGTCAAATAAAGATTTACAATTTGGGGCGAGGAGCTTTCCAGGTTATCTTTTGATGAAAATGAGGGGAGGAGGACAAGCCAGAATAAAAGAAAGATCTCAAATTATTTCTGTAATGGTGGGGGCAGATATTTCGTATCTTTTTTTCGATTTTTAGAATAGGTGCTCTTATCACTTCAACATCTCTTAAAATATGAGAATAATATTTCGAATGCGAAGTGCGTCCTATCCTTTTCTTTCACATCCGAAAACATTGGACTGTTTTCAGAAACTTTTCCATTCAAATATAATGTTACTTGAGGAGAGTGTATGTATTTTGAAATTTAAAAAAACGTAGTTGAGGTATGAAATATTGTCAGTTTGGCCATTTTTGCGAAAAAGTCATTTTTTGGTCATTATTTGTGAAAGAAGTCACTTTTGATCATTCTTGTGCAAAAAGTCATTTTTTTGGTAATTATTGCACTTCTTATCTAAGTACCTATTTTGAAATTTCGAAAAACCGTAGTTGAGGTATGAAATATTGTCAGTTTGGCCATTTTTGTGAAAAAGCCATTTTTTGGTCATTCTTGTGAAAAAGTCACTTTTTGATAATTTTTGTGCAAAGTCATTTTTTTGGTAATTATTGCACTTCTTATGTAAGTATTTTGAAATTCTGAAAAACGTAGTTAAGGTATGAAATGTCAGTTTGGTCATTTATAGCAAAAAAGTCAGTTTTTGGTCATTATTTAAGAAAGAAGTCACATTGAGTCATTCTTGTGCAAAAAGCCACTTTTTTGGTAATTTTTGTGCAAAAAGTCACTTTTTTGTAATTTTTGCACTTCTTATGTAAGTATTTTGAAGTTTTGAAAAACGTAGTCAAGGTCTGAAATATTGTCAGTTTGCCATTTTTGCGAAAAAGTCATTTTTTGGTCATTATTTGTGAAAGAAGTCACATTTAGTCATTCTTGTGCGAAAAGCCACTTTTTGGTAATTCTTGTGCAAAATCACTTTTTTGGTAATTTTTTTTTGCAAAAAGTCACTTTTTTGTTATTTTTGCACTTTTTATAGAAATATTTTGAAATTTTGAAAAACGTAGGTATAAAATATTGTCAGTTTAACCATTTTTGGGGAAAAGTCATTTTTTGGTCATTATTTGTGAAAAAAGTCACTTTTGGTCATTCTTATGCAAAAAGCCACTTTTTGGTAATTCTTGTGCAAAGTCACTTTTTTGATAATTTTTGCGCAAAAAGTCACATTTTGGTAATTGTTGTGCAAAAAGTCACTTTAACTGTTCATTCTTTACAAGAACCCAACTTTTTATCACTTTTTGTGCAAGAAGTCATTTTTTGACCATTTTATGCAAGAAGACTTTTTTATGGTCATTTTCTGCCAGAATTCACTTTTCGGCCTTTTTGAGACACAGGTGCACAAATATAGTCAGTTTGGACGTAGAAATGTCAGTAAGTATTTGATTCCTGATTTTGCAATGTCACAGTTCCTATGTTGTTTTTTTTTTAAATCAAATGTCACCACAACAAATTAAATGTGTACTTTTTTTTTTAAAGTGTAAATAAAAGTCATTGACAATGTTTAGGCATAAAAGTCACTTTTGAATTGAGTCTCATTTTTTAAAATCAGTTTTATCGAGAAATTAACTCGATCGTTATTGTGTGTTGAACTAACACAATATTTTTTCACTTTCCTCCAAAATTCACTTCTTGGACTTTTTCATTTCATTTTTTGGGGAAGAGGGGGAGGAGGACAAATAATAATTTAGCCGAGTTTATTTTTGTGTCTATTTCTGGTAGGAAGTCACTTCAATGACTTCTTTTTATGAAATGACCCCTGATTTTGTAATGTCACAATTTATAAATTTTTTGCCGAATATTACTTAAGCAGTTTGGACAAAATAATCACTGGTCATTTTTAAACAAATATCCTTTTTGTAAATTACTGATCAAATTTCACTCATATACTTAGCTTTTTTTGTACCAAAAATCTTGGGTAATATTTTTTTCAAAAAGTCACTTTTGAACTATCAGTCGCCTTTTTTGGTCAATTTTATTAAAAAAACGACTAATATTGTTATCGTGAATACCAATTTTTACCATTTTTTGTCTATAAGTCACTTTTTGTGCGGAATTTTTTTGGCAAGAGGGCAGATTATTAGCAGATCCTTTCTGCCTCCTTTTTTTGGTAGAAAATCTTTTTTTCTTCATAATTCAACTTCTTTGTGTTAGGTAACTGAATCACTGATTTATATTTTTTAATTTTTTAAATGAAATATTTTTTGTTATGTTGTAGAAAAAAGTCCTCGAGGTAGAATTTTTGATGCAAAGTCACTTGCTTAATTTTGTGCCCAAATTCAGCCAGAAACTTGGGAAACTTCCTTTTATAAAATCGCATTTTTGATAGAAAGTTAGGTTCAGATAATTTCTTAAAATCTTTGACAATACATTCTGTGGATAAAGAATTGTTTTTATCTTACATTTTTCGCAAAAAAACGTTATTTTTTTATTTTCATTCGGCGTTAATAATAGTACGATTTTTGTTTCGTCAAGTATCTCATTTTTTGAGAAATTTTCATAGTGTCTACTCCTCCTTTCCCCTCCCCCTTCTACAACCCTCGAAAAATTTCCTAACACGTTCTCGAACAAATATGATCAAATTCTTCGTAATTTAAGCCAAAACTAAGATTTTATTCACCTACTTCGTGGTAATTTCCGTTCGTTCATTCATTTATTGAAGAAAGTCCAAGAATGTCAATCTGGGGAAGGGGTGGAAGGGATATCAAACGACAAACTAACGTTATACGAGTACAGAACTCGCATGCACACATCTTCTGCATTAGTTGCCACAACCAGTTTGATAGTCGACCGAGATCGCGGAGGTTAAAAACGGCGACTTTTATTACAAATATACCTATTTATTGTCGCTAAGAATGGAATAAAAAAAAGATCAAATGAAAAACCACATCCGAGCTTAGAATTTCCGGTTCTTCGATAAGCAATGTGTTGTGCGAAGTGAGAAGATGTGACCTGGAGGAGGCGTCTAGAGTCAATTCGCAATGTTGTTTTCTGTCCTATCGGAGCTCAAATAGAACATATTAATAACGAAGTCGGTCGTCGTAATTAATGAAAAACTGGAATTGTTTTTTTTTACTCGTCGAGAGTGTGGTACATCTCCTCCTCGCGTTGTCCTTCTTACCCGAAGCGAGAAAAAAACCATGGAGGAAATAGTCGACGTAATAATGAGTTTACAGGTTATAAATATCGTATTCTACATACTAATATGGTGTGGACGTGGAGGAAAAAAACATCGTTTACCGACCGGTTAATGGTTTTATTAATTTTCGAATACGTACGTAATAATCTTATCTCGATGGCAACTATTTAAAATCCATAAAACGTCGGATTGTAGTTTTGTAATAACAAATACAAATCTACTATTTTTTTCCTCCTATTTCCCATTCCACTCGTATTTATCGAGCGACTAAATCGACGCCTAATTGAGATTACCTCACGGTTCGTTAAGGATGGTGGAAAAAACAATATGTATTAATGTAAACTTTGTTGCATATTGCTCTTAAAAAGGCAAACGAGAATTAGTCGGTGATTTGTCGTCGCAGCGTAATGGTTAAAATATGATATTGCGAATGTTGCTGCGCGTCGGCCATAAAAATGTCTAATTACGCGTTTAATTTCGTAACGAGAATGGCAGGGGAAGGCGGTGGTCGCGTTTAATGCTGGAGTTTTTTTCGCTGCGAGAACTTACAGCGTCGTTTGTACTATAAATATAAATTTTAAATGCGAGTTGTGGGAGTACACGTGTATTTCAGAGGGAAATTATGGGATGTTGGAAGTGATGACATTTGCAGTGTCCTTTGCCTTAAATGGACGATTTTCGTGGAAATGGTGGCGAATTGAAAAGGTTTCTGCAGTTTTAAATGAGAGTTTTTTTTTGGTGTTTATCGAAGCTGGTTGACTGGTTGAGGGAGGAGGGTAAAAAGAGGAAGGGAATTTGTTGAACGGATTTGCTGGTAAAAATTTTCAAATAAAAAAAACATTTCGAATTAGATCTTAGAACTGAAAGTTTATGGAACCATTGGAACCACATCTGAAAAATTATAGAACATGTTGAAAATTTTTCTAAAAATATCTCATAAATTGTTCCAAATCATTGCAAGAAGCCATTGAAAAGTTCAATGATTAGAACTGAAAAAAATCAATACATTTAAAAAAAGTCATAAAGGTCATAAAAAAGTCATAACGGTCATAAAAAAGTCATAAAGGTCATTAAAAAGTCATAAATGTCATAAAGGTCATAAAAAAGTCATAAAAGGTCATAAAAAAGACGAATGTCATAAAAACGGCATAAAGGTCATATAAAGTCATAAATGTTGTAAAAAGGTCACAAATGTCATAAAAAGTCACAAATGTCATAAAAAGTCACAAATGTCATTTAAAAGATCATAAAAAGTCATAAATGCTATAAAAAGTCATAAAGGTCATAAAAAAATTCATGAAGGTCATAAAAGTCACAAATGTCATAAAAGGTCACAAATGTCATAAAAGGTCATAAATATCATTAAAAAGTCATAAATGTTATAAAAAGTCATAAAGGTCATGAAAAAGTCACGAATGTTTATTTAAAATTCAAAAAAAAATCGAAACTTTTCTTCTGTTATTTGCGACTCTTGCTATGATGTTTTGTTATGGTTTTTTTGAAAAATAGAAATCACAAAAAAAAACAGAAATGTCATAAAAAAAGTTGTGAAAATTTGAAAAGTCAACTCAGAAAACACTAAAAAACCCTGAAATAAAATCTTTTAGTAGATCATGAAAATCGTATCAAATTATTTGTTTTATAAGATTGCTGCAAAACTACAAAATATAAAAAATATGGTTTTTTTTTTTAGTCTTGAGTGTTGTACTCTAAATAATACCTACTTATTGAATGGATTTGTTGAAATTTTATTCGATTTGTCAAAATGGTCAGATGAGATGTCAAGAATTTATGAAATTTATGAAAAATTCAGCACATATTCGGCCCCCAAGTCTTGACGTCTCGGTAGGAATTTGTAAAGATGAAGAAAGTTCAAAAATGCGTTGAACTTGATATTTTTTGGAAATTTTAATGGAAATGATTAAATTAAGAAAAAAAGTTCCCAGTAAATTTTTTCTAAAACTCGATCATTTATATAAAATTTTTTTTTCGAAAATGTGCATCACCTTTACGATGTCTCATTACTGGTGTTCCAGGCTTCAAAGCCATTTGTGACGTCAAACTTTGGAGCCGAATTGTGAAAAATTATTCCTAAATATGTATAACCTATTAACCAAGTCTGAAATACCTCAAAAATTGAAACTAAAAAAATGATAAGAAATTGCACGAAATTTATACCCTACCTACAAGTAGATTCGATTTTTATGACTTTTTTGCAATTTTCAAAATTTTTTGCTACGAATTTGTGAAATAATTCGAATCAATTTTTGAAGTATTCGCAAAGGACGGACGCTGACTCGAAAGAAATTCGAATCAAATTTTCAATGATTCGTGATTCAAAATTTAGATGATTCTTGTTTGTGATTCAAATTTTTTTTGTTGAGCCTCCTCTCTCTTTTTTTGGAAAGTTTTACATTTTAAGTGCAAGAAATCAAAAAAACTCTAGCTGAATAATGAATTTTAATTTTCAGCCTTCGAAGTTATGTTCCTGACAGTTTTTTATTCGAGTTTTGCCATAAAGCAACTAAACAAGGCTCTGAATATTCAAAAAAAAAATCAAAAAAAATTATGATTAAGATTTGGGCTTTGAAAACGATGATTCGAAACGAGAATACTTGAATTTGTTCACTTCATAATTTTTCATGGGGTCTTTCTGGCTAAAAAATTAGAAACCCCCAGAAAATAGCAAGAATTTTACCTTAGAACCAAAAAACAAGAAAGTACATAGCAAACATTTTCAACATTTTCTTTTTTCTTTACATTATTTAATCGGAGGATGAAAAGGGTGTCTAACGATCAAGCTAAGTCAAGCTCGTCAAGATGAGTCAAACTTTTGGTCAAGAGGTAAGCTAGTAATGCAAAATCAAGCTTTTTATAAAAAATTGGAAAAATTTTTCATCCACCCTTAATAAAAAGGTAAATACATAAAGAACTCATTGTGATTTTTTTAAACCATATTTGTTTAAATTTATTTGTAAAAATTTTAATTTAGGAACTCATTGTAATTTTTTAAAAACTATATATTTGTTTGAAGTTTTTTGTTGATTTTTTTTAGCGGTGGGGGGGGGAATACAAAAAAGTCACCCAAAAAGGTCTTGCCAAGTCGAGCTTTTTACTCGACTAATTTTGTTAGACACCCTGTGGAAAGGGGGGGTTCTTTATTGAGCAAATTTGAAGCAAGAAAAATAGTATGAAAAAGGCAAGAAAAATGATATGAAAAGGGTAAGAAAAATTCAGAAAATAGCAAAAATTTTAATTTTTCAGATCCAGTGGACACTGTGTCTTCGTAGTGATTTTTGTCTAATACTGATTTTATGACATTCCTTTTGCTATTTTTTTTTTAATTTTTATAATGATTACGTGAGTTTTTGGTAGTGAATACATTTTATTTTGCGACGTTTTAATAATTTTAAAAAATCGTCTTCAAACCAAATTATTTTATATGTACCTACTTTTAATCGATTTTCACGACATTTGAATTAATTTTTCGGTTCTTTGGAGGAAAATAGTTTTTTTACTGAATTTTTTGATGATTTTTCAGTTTGAGCTGTTGTCATGAAAATTTTCAGGTTTTAAATAATTTTAATAGGTAGTCTTTTTTAAAAAAATTTGTATTTGATTTTTGATCAAAATTCAGCACTTTCTCTCAATTTTAATAATTTTGATTATGTTTTAATGACTTTTGAGTTTTTTTTCATTTTTTTGATTTTTAAAAAAAATTTTCAAGTACTTAATTTCAGCATTTTTTTTACCAGCGAAAAACTGTTCTTTTTTTCTTTGGTAATTGTAGGTATCTTAATTTTACATCAAAGGAAATATGTATTTTTCTGCAACTTTTGAGACCTTTTGATGCAAATGCACCCAGCAATATTGTGAAAATTGAATGAAAAAATTTCCCCCATACTTCCTATCCCTTTTTGACGATCCATTCGTCATCGAATCGAATAAACGCGACATTTTTCTTCGAATTGATTCGTCATATTATCATAGCTCTACACATTTAAAAAATACCCATACCTACTTATGTTGGAAAAAGGAAAACTGTACCTTGACCTTTGAAATAGCGTGACGAGCGACCATTACCTTGTCTCGTTAGTCGCTGGACGAAGTAATATACTAATTTAAATGTCGTATATTTCCGAAATACGAGTAAAGAGACGAAAAGGGATGGACTCGAAGTGAACTCGTGTATACACAAAATTGTTAGCCGATTACGATGACCGATGAGTCTTTTTTTCGCCGGTGAAATTACGCTACTTGGGAAAATCTGTCGAGATTTATGCTCGACGGTGAACGCGGCACTGGCGATATTTCGCGAAACATTTCTTCTGTCGCGAGACGTTCTCGGTCTCATTAAATACGTCGGTGGCGAAAATTAATTTTCTTACGGCGATGACGAGCTCGAGCACTCCAGATGAACGACGGAGTCAGGTGGATGACGGGAAAAGAGGAGCATGGGAGAGACGGATGCTGACGAGCACGAACGGAGATAATTTATTTTGACATCGATTACGTGAAACGAAATCCAAAATTCGCCGCCGGAATGGGTCGTAGACTTTGAATTCGCGAAATTTCCAACTATATGGAAATTTTATGTCCGTGAAAGTGTGCTGGGGATGGGAGGGTCGTAGGATGTAAATTTTAGTCGGAGTACACTCGGATTTTTACGATTACTAAAATTTCGAAGTATTTTTGGAGCCCGATGGCAATCCAAATGATAAATCGATGTATTCTGAAAACTTTACGTATGTCGAGGATGTTTTTTTTCCTCTGAAAAAGAGTGAAAAAATGTTGCAAATAGCTAATTGTGTAAAATTTGCGAGAAGTAATTTTGTCGAGTTTTTTTTTCAGCAGCTGAGTAATTAAACTTGTATACGAGTGGAAAAGAATGGGTTATGAGATGTCGAGGTAGAAGGGTTGAGCTTTTTTTCTCGCGGGTCTCTTGTTTTATTTTTTCCGACGTGTAATGCGTCGATGTCGATTGTGTAATGTAAAATGCCGGCAGTATTGTCGACGGAAAAGATTTATCGAGTTTTTCCCAACTTCGACTAATTGGAACGTACGTGTTGAATTTGAATGGTTTATCGAATCGAGCTGCAGAGAGAGTTTTTGAGGGAAGGAGCGGTTTGGAGGGTTGATGTTCTAATGTTAAAATGTAGCATTTTTACAGAAAATGGAATAATTGACATTTTTAAAATTAATGTTTTTATGAAAAAAGAAATTTAAAATGTCACATTTAGTCAGATGAATTTAACGTTTAAAATAATTTCAGAATGAATTGAAAAATTCAAAGAATCAAATATTTTCATAAAAGAAATGGGAAGGGGAGAGGAATTGAGCTTTCAAATTTTAAAACTGCACTGATTTATCGATTCTCCTCCAGTTCTTGAGGGTTTTGATATTTTGGGTTTTATTCAAAACAGTGTTGCCAGATTTGGAAATTATCCATAGATGTAGGGATTTTTTTTAGCGCGAAGGGAAAAAGTTGAGGATTTTTTAAAATTTCAATAAATGTTGGCTTTAGTTTGAAATAAAAGAAGAAAATTAATCAAATTTGTCCATTGAAATGAAAAAAAATGATCGAATTTGTTCATTAAAAGTGAAATAATTATTGATCGATTGTAACTCGATTTCTTCCCAGCCCGTAATATTTTCAACATTTTTTTCTCTTTTCTAAGAATTCTTCCAATTTTAGTAGGTATTTTTTTCAAAATACTTTCTAACTCCGAAATTTTTCCCCAAAAATTTTTTTCAAAATTGTAATTTTTTCGATTTTAATAAAATTTTATTTACATTTTCAGTTGCTAAATTTTTTTCGTTTACTGAAATTTTTTTCCTACCGTCAACTCTACAATTCCATTCATTAATTTTTAAGATTTTAAAAACACTAAATTATTTCAAAATTTTTTATCTAAAAATGTTAGAGTTGGAAAATATTTTGAGTAAAAATTTTAGAGTCGAAGAAACAAAGTACAAAAGTTGCAAAAATTTATTAGAAATAAAGTTGAAATTTGACAAAATTTTGTAATGAAATTTTACAACAGAGTAGAAAAATATTTCAGTGCTGAAAAAAATTGGAGAAAAATTTTAGAGGTAAGAAAAATGTTTGAAGAAGGAATTTTAGATTTGAGAAATTTCATTGGGTTAGTTGCAAAATATATCTTGGAAAAAAAACAGTGTTTAAAAATTTTTCAGAAAAATTTAAAATCCGAGAAAAAATGTTATTGGAGTTGAAAAACACATTATACTTGATGGGGAAAAAATGTTTTACGTTGAAAGACTGATGTTGAAAAAAATTCTGAAAAAAGAAAAAAAATTATTATCATGAGTTGAAAAAATTTTGAAGCCAACAAAAGCGTACAAAACAATTTAAGGACTTCAAAGGATTTTTTTTTGGTCCTGAGCAGTGGGGTGGGCCAAAAAATCAAAAATTGTGATTTTTGAAAAGTTACCCCCCCCTCACAAAAATTGTTGGCTGGATGGACTAGAAAAATGAAATAAAAAATTTTAAAATCGATTCATATCTTTGGATCGCGCAAGAGCCTTCAATTCTTTGAAAATTGTCAACATTTTCAGAAATATTTAAAAATTTAAAAAAAATCAAAATTCATTAACCCTCTACTGCATGAATTTCCCATCAAAATTTTCCAAAAATTTTCAAATTTTGGGGAAATTTTTTTAGCTATTATAAATATTTACCAAAGTATGCGAATGAATCATGAAATTTAATGTATTGGGATGTTCATAAAATGTTTAAAGTAAAGTTTTGGAAATATTTTGAATTTTTTCAAATTTTTTCAAATTTGGGCAAGCTGTGGTCGTATATGACCACCTATGCAGCAAAGGGTTAAAATCAATTTTAGAGTTTATTTAGAGCCTATTTAAAGCAAAAAGCACAATTTTTCTGAAAAAATCCATGTTTTATAGGTTTTTTTAATTTCTCTTATTTCTTCCTCTCTGAAGAAAATTGGAAAAAGTTTTAAAACACTGATTTTTTTTATAGTACTTTTTGGTCTAGATAGTCGCTACAGAAGTTCTAAAACTAATTTTAGTCAATTTTAAATTTTTTCGAAATTTTTGAAATTTTTAATTTTTGGCAATTTTTGAAGAATTGAAGGCTCTTGCGCGATCGGAAGATATGAATCGATTTTGACATTTTTTTTATTTTATTTTTCTAGTCTAACCAGCCAACAACTTTTGTGGGGGTAACTTTTCAAAAATCAAAATTTTTGGTTTTTCGGCCCACCCTGCTCAGCAGGTTTCAGACTCGTCCATTGTCATTTGGAAACACTGTTTCCAAATCTCAATTTTTTGATACTGATTTTACTCGTTAAAAATATCTAAAAAATCGTCACCCAAAAGACACACACGAAGAACGAAAGGCCCAAGGCACTCCGTAAGATTTTTCCAATTCCCAGCTCTATCCAAAGCATCCATATTTGTCACCTTCGGTTTTCGTTGCTGCCTCCTACGTAAAAACTGCACTCGAACGAACGCCTGCCCAGTGTCCAACTTTGAATAGTCATATGATCTCTTCGTCTGTTGCACTCCGCGTCCGAAAGTACCTTGTCCAGTTATATTGACCTAGTACGTGATAGTTTTTTAATGTTAATTGCGCGCGTATTCGCTCAACTCAACTCGCAGCTTTAGTGCTCTTTTTAGTTGTAACACGCGCTGGCGTTCTCGCGTACAGAGTGAAATTATAATAAATCACGAGGTTGGAGATTGAAATGGGCATAAAAACGTGTCGGCGTTTTGAGCGGGCACGCGCACGAGTGCGGTGGTAATGTTGCAGGGTAATTTTAACGTGTATGTAGGAGCTTTATACAAGGTGTCCGAGGGACAAAAAATGGTCCTCGGCTGGGTCGTTTTGGCTGGTAAATTGATAGAATTTTCGGTCCGATGAGTTGAAAAGTTGTGGATCGATGAAGATTTTTTTTATTTCCATCAAATTCAAACTGATGTCTCAAAAGTCAAAATATCTTAAAATTGAGTTTTTTTTTCAAAAGCCAAGGAATGAATTTTTGATGAGAATTCTCAAAATATTTCTGGACAATGTTGCCAGATGCATCATGATTATGATTTTCTTAATTAATTTTTTTTAAATTCAAGTTGTTCGTTCAATGGATTGAAAAGTGAGCCAAAAAATTTTTTGATCGTGAAAGTAAATTTAAATTGATTTTTGGAAATTTTTGCAACAGTGCTGCCAACTGAAATTTCATTTAAAATGTTCAAGCCTTGCAATTGGCAGCACTGACTTCATTTTTTTAAATTTCTCCAAAATTTAATCCTAGTGACCAATAAATATTCGACTCGATTTTGAGATGTTTGAGTGAGATATTTGAACTTCGTAAAGATCAAGAAATTTTCCTTAAGGTCTGCAATTTTTCAATCCTTTTTTGTACAGGACAGTAAGTGGTATTTAATTCCAATGTAAATAGGTCATGGAGGTATGGAATCTTGAATTCAACTTCTTCAGGGGTGATTGAGATTTTACGTAGGTGGTATTACCCGAAAATGAGAAATAACACAATTTTCAAACTTGATATCGCTTTGAAGACCCCTAGCTCCACTCCCTCTATGACTGGGGGCCTTGAATTTTTTCTCGAAGGTTTCTCAATTAAACTAAAATACTTTACCAATTTTTGCCAAAATTCGAGGTATCTACGTTTTTTTTTCAATCCAAAAACGTATCCTAGAATTTGACAAAAATTGATGAAAAAATTTATTTTGAGTGGGAAATCATCCAAAAAAATTCTGAGTCATCTGGTTTAATGGAGGCGAAGCCAGGAGACCTCAAAGTAGAGTAATTTTTGAAAACCCTTGGGTATTGCCAATTTTAGGTGGAGTCACCTGGTGGGAACCTCGACCCCCCGCTCCCTAGGTACGATTTGATTAACCTCGTTGCTCTCTGTGAGAGCGGTTGAAAAATTAAAGATCCCGTGTTTGACAAATTTTTGACTTTTAAGAAATTCAAATCGTTTCCTCGTCCCTTCCTTAAACATTTCCTAAATCTGAATCAGTCTAATTTAGTAAAATTCTTCCATTTTAAGCCAGTGGAATGAATTTTTTTAATAATCAGTTATTTTCATCAAAAGTTGAGTTACTAATTTGATTATAAATTCACCATTTATCAGAAAAAAATCAGCAATTTTTGATTGAAAAATCAATAAAATAATCATTTTTTATAAGTAAAATTTATTACTGATTTAAAAGGGGAAAATTTCACAGAATTTGACTGAGTCTGAATCACATTATTTTACAGAGCTCCATAAAATCAATGCGGGGTGTCCATTTTCGGGAAAAGTCGGGGAATTTTGAAATTTCCGGAATTTCCGCTCTTTGAATTTTCAGACTGGAAATATCCCAACTTTTAGTTTCCCGATTTTTTTGACACCAAAGTTTTACCTTTTTGTTTGAAATTTTTTCTGTTATAAATTCAAGGTCTCAAGTTTTTGTGTCGAGTTGAAAGGGAGGTGGCGTCAAAAATTTTCAGGAATTGAATTTAAGTCGTTTTTGTGGCTGGAAAAAGGAGCATCTAAAAATCTCATAAGAATTAATGATTTTTGAAAAAAAAAATTGTTGGACATTATGCAATTTAAATCATTCTTCTACACGATTTCATGACACGAAAAAACCGCCCCTTCTGCATCCTTCTGGAATAACATATTTAAAAGGTCTGGAAAATTTCGTAAAATTGGTCTGGAAAACCAGGAAAAGTCCGGGAAAATCTTTTCTGAGATAGAATGGACTCCCTGTCAAGCTAAATTTTTTTTAGTCATCTAGAACAATTTTTTATACATTTTATGAAAATTTTTTATAGCAGTGCTGATAATTGCATTTTGATTTGCAAAATTTTTATACAATTTCAGTTGACAACACTGCCACAAAAAATTTTCAAAAAATTAATTTAAATTTATTGTAATGAAAAAATTTTTTGGTGAAACTTGAATTTTATGAAAATTGCGTAAATCAAAATGCAGTTGACAGAATTGCCATGAAATTTTTCAAAAATTTTATTATAAAATGTCACAGATGATCAAAAAATTTTGGCTCGATTTGAGGGATTTAAATTGAGTAAAGATGAATAAAATCAACAAATTCGTCACTTACACCCCCCCCCCTTCGTAGAGAGCAAACAGTGGTATCAAATTTCAAGACCAATGGAAAGTAGGCCAAAAAAAATTATCTTCAAAATAAATTCAAATCAATTTTATTTAAATCTTTTGTAGCAAGTCCTGCTAACCGAAATTTTATGAAAATTGTATTAAATCAAAATGAAATTGGCAGCCACTGTCATAAAAATTTGTTGAAAAATTTCATCACAAATTATTGTAGGAAGGCTAAAAATTTGTTTGACTCTGTTTCGAGGCGTTTGAGTTTGAGATTTAATTCTGCAATTTTTTAACCCCTTTGTATGGAGAAGTGATGTCCAATTTCGTGGTCAGTAGTTCAGAAAAGCGTAGAAATTCTAATTGTACTTTTTCAGAAGGATAACCCAAGTTTCCATCAAGTGGTACTATCCAAAAAGGTGTAGAAATTCTAATTGTACTTTTTCAGAAGGATAACCCAAGTTTCCATCAAGTGGTACTATCCAAAAAGTGACAAAAAAACGCAATTTTTTTTCAAAAGACCCAACTTTGAGGTTCCTAACTCCGCCTCCTTTTGATACGGGGGGGGGGGGGCAGGCATCATAGCGGGTCACTTTTTCAGGGTGTTTGTCACTTTTTTCGACTTCAGTCACTTTTGGTTACTTTTCACGTCTAAAAGGTCATTTTGGTTACTTTTTCCCCTCTAAAGTCACCATTTCTTCGCATTTCTAGGAAAAAATTCAAATTTTCACGTAGAAATTGGTATTTTTCAAAATTCTTCTAGAAAAAATAAAATAATTGATTTTTGATAGTTTGTTTGTTGTTTTGACGAAGGAATTTAATAAATGAAATTATTCACGTCTTTACAGTTGATTTATCTTTGAAATGTTTGCAGAAAACTACAAAAAATATCCCCCCCCCCCCCCAAAAAAAAAATTGTAAGAAACAATTGCCCTCCGAAACAAATTGAATTTTTGGTTACTTTTGTTTTTTTTGGTCACTTTTTGGTCACTTCTTGATCACTTCTTGGTCACTTTCCGCTCAAAAAAAGTTACTGAAAGTTACTTTTTCTTCGAAAATTTCGCTATGATGCCTGGGGAGGGGGCTGAAATTTTTTTGAGAGGGTTTCCACTCAAAATAAGTTGCCTCGCCAATTTTCTTATAAATCCATCTATTTTTATATTTCTTCGATCCGTCTTAATGCAATATTGAAAAAGATGCAGCCTTTGAGATCCTCGTCTCAGAACCATATTTATTTCGAATTTCGCGTATTTTCCCCATTTTCGTAGCATATTTCATCGAATTTTCCGCGCCTTTGCGACGAATCATGTCACATTTCTCGTAAACACGCTTATTCCAGGGGTTATCATCCTTTTAAAATATTCCTTACGTATACATACGTGCATATTGCATTTGGGAAAAGAATAACCCGCATAAGGATATTTATCATCGCAAGAAAACAACTTGCAATAAAACATCGAATACGATCCAACTTCTCACTCCGGGACACTTCGCGCTCGCAAATTGTTTCGGTTCGCGAAAATTGAAGCTAGCGAGACGACGTCCGCAGGATGTCATTCATTAAACGTAAAATTATGTAGCGCGGTAAACTTTTAAAATTCTTTTCGCGAATTGCAACCGAGACGCTGAGACGAACGTTGGAAAAAGGGCAACTGAACAGACACAGGCAGGGAAAAAGGTCGAAGTTCGTAACAATGAAATGGTACGCGCAGTCTGTTGGCGTTGTTAACAAATCGTTGTTGGGTGACTTGAAAGACAGCTTTTTGGCCGCTTTGCACCACCGTATTTCGTCCTTTGAACCGCAACTTGTTATTGTCTTTTAGAGAAATTGGCGTTTTGAGGGTGCTCCGGATGAGGCACGAAGGCAGGGATGACGCCGAAAACGGGCGTGTTATGACGATCGGTCGAGTATTTTGAATTATTTGGCTGTGTACTGCTTACAGCCAACAATTAGCAAATGGTCGAGTTTAAAATGTTAATCGAGAAAACGTCGGTGACGCTCGATAAAATGGAAAAGCGTACACGAAAATCGAATTAATATCTGAAAAGCTGTCTAAAAGGTACCTCGATCGAGAGCGTTTTGTTTTTCTCCAATTTGAAATCTCGTTTAAATGGCTGATTGTCGAATTTCGCAGTATTTTTCATTTATCGAGTACCGGCGAAGTTCGAAAGAATTTTCGCGACGATTTTTCAAAATTTTCCTAAAATCGTCGTTTTCAGTCGTTTTTCGTCGTTTCTTCAAGAAACGACACTTTTTGGGCCTCCAGAGGTGATTTTTGAAAAAATCCGAAATTGACATTTTTCAAAATTTCCCTAAAATCGTCGTTTTTAGTCGTTTTTCGTCGTTTCTTCAAGAAACGACACTTTTTGGGCCTCCAGAGGTGATTTTTGAAAAAATCCGAATTTGACATTTTTCAAAATTTCCCTAAAATTGTCGTTTTTAGTCGTTTTTCGTCGTTTCTTCAAGAAACGACACTTTTTGGTCCTCCAGAGGTGATTTTAGAAATAATCCGAATTTGACATTTTTCAAAATTTCCCTAAAATCGTCGTTTTTAGTCGTTTTTCGTCGTTTCTTCAAGAAACGACACTTTTTGGGCCTCCAGAGGTGATTTTTGAAAAAATCCGAAATTGACATTTTTCAAAATTTTCCTAAAATCGTCGTTTTTAGCCATTTTTCGTCGTTTCTTCAAGAAACGACACTTTTTGGGCCTACGGAGTTGATTTTTGAAAAAATCCAATTTTGGCATATTTCAAAATTTCCCTAAAATCGTCGTTTTTAGTCGTTTTTCGTCGTTTCTTCAAGAAACGACACTTTTTGGACCTCCAGAGTTGATTTTTGAAAAAATCCGAAATTGACATTTTTCAAAATTTCCCTAAAATCGTCGTTTTTAGTCGTTTTTTGTCGTTTCTTCAAGAAACGACACTTTTTGGGCCTCCAGAGGTGATTTTTGAAAA
This sequence comes from Pseudococcus viburni, assembly GCA_033439095.1. Classification (NCBI taxonomy): domain Eukaryota; kingdom Metazoa; phylum Arthropoda; class Insecta; order Hemiptera; family Pseudococcidae; genus Pseudococcus; species Pseudococcus viburni. The sequence continues at coordinate 105,784 of JAVBJF010000609.1, read as the reverse complement.
AATCCGAAATTGACATTTTTCAAAATTTTCCTAAAATCGTCGTTTTTAGTCGTTTTTTGTCGTTTCTTCAAGAAACGACACTTTTTGGGCCTCCAGAGGTGATTTTTGAAAAAATCCGAAATTGACATTTTTCAAAATTTCCCTAAAATTGTCGTTTTTAGTCGTTTTTTGTCGTTTCTTCAAGAAACGACACTTTTTGGGCCTCCAGAGGTGATTTTTGAAAAAATCCGAAATTGACATTTTTCAAAATTTCCCTAAAATTGTCGTTTTTAGTCGTTTTTCGTCGTTTCTTCAAGAAACAACAATTTTTGTGCCTCCAGAGGTGATTTTAGAAATAATCCGAATTTGACATTTTTCAAAATTTCCCTCAAATCGTCGTTTTTAGTCGTTTTTCGTCGTTTCTTCAAGAAACGACACTTTTTGGGCCTCCAGAGGTGATTTTTGAAAAAATCCGAAATTGACATTTTTCAAAATTTTCCTAAAATCGTCGTTTTTAGTCGTTTTTCGTCGTTTCTTCAAGAAACGACACTTTTTGGGCCTCCAGAGGTGATTTTTGAAAAAATCCGAAATTGACATATTTCAAAATTTTCCTAAAATCGTCGTTTTTAGTCGTTTTTTGTCGTTTCTTCAAGAAAGAGAATACGGATTGGGAAGGAAAAATACGCAAAATGAACGTGACTCGTGCGGTACGAGCACCTTGGCTAATTTTTCTCGCTAATTCGCATAAGATTAGCTCGTGGTCCGAGTGTCAAGCGAAAGTAATCGTTTACCTGGTTTTTCGCTGTATGTATTTCCATTCGGTAAATGGAAATGGCGTTAAGGAAGGTTCATTAGGATTAGGCGAATTTTCGAAAAATAAGTAATTAACTGGCGCGAACCATTGTCTCCAGCTCGACTGTTCGGTTCGGTGTAATAAACGCGTTTAAATATTCATGAAAAAAAACGCTACGATTTTCGGGACGCAGCAAAGACCAAATCTAGGGTTTAATTAAAAATAATTCAACGAAGGAAGAAACGAAGACCGAAAGAAAAGTAGAAAAGAAAACACGAGAGGAGAAAAAAACAAGGAAATTAGTCGCTGAATGCGAAAAGAAAAAGTATAATTAGTGTGGCACGTTTTGCAACAATATTCGATCGAGTATTGTATTAAATCTCATTCTAGCTTTGAGATGAGGCTAAAAAATGATGAAAAATTTGATCGAATGTGATGTCATTGTGTGTTACGAGAAGATGAGAACGATAAATGTGTATCTGTTCCAACATAACGTATGTATTTTGGATTTTTTATAGTTTTGTAAGAGAGAAGAAGACATAATCCGAGTGGAATTCTTTTTCACTTTACGCTCCTGTACGTCTTGTACTGTTATCGTGATATTCGTTCGGAATAATTTGAACAAGGTAGCCATACACGTTGGTACTTGGAAAACGGTGATATTTCGAGTGTAAATGTCGAAATATTTTAATATCGAAGAGCGAACTTAACGTCGAGACGAATACGAACGCGAGTTTTTATTTTGTATTGTGAGAATTGAACCGAACGAAAAGGCAAGAAATAATATTTTACGTTCGTTCACTCGCGAGCGTACGACGATTTATGAAATTTTAACGATTATTTTATACAACAAGTACCCGTGGATATGCAGCGGGAAACATAAGAGAGAAATATAGCGTCATTAGAAGATGCGAAGAATTACGAAAGGTTTGACGTTTATCTAAGTTGTTGCGTTGGAGCTACGTACGTGTAAAAAATTCCGAACTTGTGTAGGTAAATTTTATGAACATAGGCTCGAATTGTTTAAGATCTGATGGGAATTGGTATCGTAATTTAAATTTCCTTGGTGTGAAAAATGGAATTATAATTGACGGAGTTGTAATTAAGAGGCTTCGAAATTTATGAAATCGATATAAATGATCGTTTTATACCCATCACTCGTGCTGCCTTCTTCTTTATATCACAAAATTCTCAAAGTTGAAAGTTTTGTTCCTTATTTTAATTAGGTACCTTTTTGTATTGACATTTTTTAAATCGATTTTTCAAAAAATTGACACTTCGTTCAAAAAACCGACATTATTTTCAAAAAATGGTCATTTTTGTTCAAAAATTTGACATTTTTGTTTAAAAAGTGGCATCATAGTTGAAAATTGTTCCAAAATTCCAAAATTGAGAATTTTGTTCAAAAATTGAAAATTTGACATCAGTTGAAAGTTGAAAAATTTACATTTTTGTTCTAAATTTCAAAAACTGACTTTTTTGTTCAAGAATTGACAAAAAATTGTTTTCAAAAATTGACTTTGTTCAAAAAAAATTGGCGTTTTTGTTCAAAAAGTGGCATCTTAGTTGAAAATAGTTCCAAAATTCAAGAAGTGGCGATTTTGTTCAAAATTTAAAAAATTGACATCAGTCAAAATTTAAAAAAAAATGTATTTTTGTTTCAAGCTATAAAAAAATGACAATTTTGTTAAAAATTTCAAAAACCGACTTTTTTGTTCAAGAATTGAAATCGCAAATGTTTCAAAAATTGACTTTGTTCAAAAAAAAATTGACGGTTTCGTTGAAAAAATTGGCATTTTTGTTCAGAAAGTGGCATTTTAGTTTAAAATGGTTCCAAAATTCAAGAAGTGGCGATTTTGTTCGAAATTTTAAAAATTGACATCAGTCAAAATTTTTGAAAAATGCATTTTTGTTTAAAGCTATAAAAAAATTGACACTTGTTAAAAACTAACAGTTTTGTTCAAAAATTAACATCAAAAATTGTTCAGAAATTGACATTTTTCTTCAACAATTGACATTTTTGTCTAAATACGTTGATTTTCTGACATAAGTTCAGAAATTGAAATTGTTTGACATTTGAAGCTGATTGTTTAAGAATTGTCAAGTTTGACAGATATTATGTCATTTGTTTGGAAAATTGATATTTTTTATATAAAAATAGTTCAGCTTTGTTTAAAAATAACTTTTTCAAAAAATTTGTTCAGAAAATGACATTCTTGACATTATTGTTCAAAAATGGCATTTTGATATTTGTTTTAAAAAAATGACATTTTTATAATTTGTGCAAAAAGTGACAGTTTCGACATTTGTTCAAAAACTTGACCACTTTTGACATTTGTCCAAAAACTTGACTTATTTGACATTTGTTCAAAAATGACATTTTGACATTTGTTAGAAAATAACATTTTTTTCAATTGGCGCAAAAAGTGACAGTTTTGACATTTGATCAAAAAATTGACATATTTTGACATTTGTTCAAAAATTGACCATTTTGACATTTGTTCAAAAAATGACATTTTGACATTTGTTAGAAAATAACATTTTTTTTTCAATTGGCGCAAAAAGTGACAGTTTTGACATTTGATCAAAAAATTTGACATATTTTGACATTTGTTCAAAAATTACATTTTGACATTTGTTAGAAAATAACATTTTTTTCAATTGGCGCAAAAAGTGACAGTTTTTACATTTGTTCAAAAAACTTGACATTTTTTGACATTTGTACTAAAAACTTGAAATTTTTTGACGTTTGATCAAAAAATTTGACATATTTTGACCTTTGGCATTTGTTCAGAAAACGTCATTTTTTGACATTTGTTCAAAACCGTCACTTTTTTGACATTTGTTCAAAAATGACATTTTGACATTTGTTAGAAAATGACATTTTTTTAAATTGGCGCAAAAAGTGGCAGTTTTGACACTTATTCAAAAATTGACAATTTTGACATTTGTTTAAATTTTTTGACGTTTTAATGTTTTCTTTTTAAAGTAAGGCTTTTGACCAAAAAAAAAAAAATCGAGGTTTTTGACAACAAACCAAGATTTTGATATTTTCACATTTGTATGGAAAGCGGCTTTTTCGATACCTACGTTTAATCTCGAAAATTTTGTCACAAATTGAACAATTAGTTTAAATTTCAACAATTTTTGTTCTTTTTTTTTTTCAAAAACCACCTCTTGATAAATTCCCAGCATGAAAACCTTCCAGTTTTGTGCCAAAATTTGATTTTGACTTTTTTAGTAATTATCTTTGGCATTGGCATTTGACATTTCTACGTAAAAATAGGTACCTCTACCTACGATCAACTTTCCAAATGTTGTACGTAATACATACGTGATATTAAAAGCTTGGACAGTTGTCCCAAACTTGACGTATTGATAAATTTTGATTTTTTGCCGTTTGTTTTAAGTTTTTGAAGTATTTTTAAAATTGACCATTTTGACTTTTATTCAAGTTTTGATATGTTTGACATTGTGGTAGATACCTACATTTTTACCTTCCTAAAATTTGAGTAGGAATGGAGTTTATTTTTCATTTTCTAACAAATTCTTAATAATCAAATGTATGGTGTGTAGAATAAATATTTGAAACTTTGACGTTTTTAACACATTATGAAATCAAAATTTTAAAAAAATGTCCAAAATTTGGCATCCTCGACATTTTTGCGAACTTTGGTTTGGCCCATTTATCGCAAAAATTGACACTTAAAATTTTGGTATCAAAATGATAATATGTGACGCCGCATACGAAAAGGTTACCCCGAGCCAACTAGTAAGTTTCGAGAAAAACGCGTTTTAAGTTTTCGAAGTGTTTTTTTTCTTTTTTTTCGAATTTTAAGGACCCGCGGTAACTTTTTCTAGTTCTATGTGACTATGAGACACTCTAGCGGTATTTGGCCGAACTGATATTTTCTTTCATTTCACGTTGAAAAAATATTTCTTCATAATTTTAGGATTTTTTTCACTTTTTTTTAATTAACTCAGAAATCATTTTTCCCCCTGTTTCGAAGGGAATAATTGACCTGGCGATGGTTTTGCTGGATTCTGCTTTGGATTGTATGCGAAAATAAGTAGAAAAAATTTTTTAAAATTTTTGAGCATTTTTGAGCATTTTTGATTTTTTGCCTTCACGTAAAAGCCACTTTACATCAATTTAAAATCGAGTAATCGAACTGGCAATATTTTTTTTGGATTCTACGTGAAATTTTACATAAAAATAGTGGAAAAACTCAAAAACCGTATAGTTGGCTCGGGGTCACCTTTTCGTATGCGGCGTCACATATGTTAGATGTGGAGGAGGGGGGGGGAGCAACTTGGTTTTTCGATAATATAGCTTCGTACAAATCAATTCTTCAGTTTTTATAGTGTACCGAACTCAAATTTCCGCCATTTTTTTCCATTCAAAACGATTCCTCGATATACTCAAATACGTAGGTAAAATCGAAAGGTACGAAATCGGCGGCAAATCGAGGCCAACGACCTCGAAAGGACACTTTCCTCTTACAGACGTTTCGTGACCAGTCAATAACGCATTTTCGACCGGCGATTTCCCAATCGCATCTTCTTTCGACGCCGATCCATAAAAAATTACCTACACAAAAAGACCAAAAGAAACCGAATACTTAACACCTCGTACTTCAAATCGATCGTAAAAATCGACTCGATAACGGACGTTTCCTCGTGCATACGGTTTATACGCGTTTTCGTGTTAAATTTAACGCAAATCGCGTGTGAGAAATTGTTAATAAAAAATCGACACATTTGCAAGATGTAATGGCGATTTTACTTTTTTCCTATTTTTTCATCACTAAATGACGTAATGGGCGTTCGAACCAGTTGGTGAACTTTTTTGGATTTTTTTTCTATTTGCATGGTTTCGATGCGAATTTAAAATCGAGGTGCATTGGACGAGATGTGGTGGTAGTGTTGAGTACAACTCGTACGTCCCTTATCGTGAATATCTATTTGAACATGTCTATGTACACATTATTATACGAGTTACATATATTCGACAGCTATACGAGGCTTTAATGGGTATGGCTGGAAAGCTCGTCTGTGTGACAGGTCTCTCGCCGCATCGAGTGCCGCCGGTCACATTTAATCATCGTACCTTATTTGGATGGCAGCAGCGTGTACGAGTAGATTTACCTATACTCTAATTCTGTTCTTCGCGAGATTACACAGCGACGTACATTAGATTCCGAATGTAAGATAAAACCAGAATTAAATTAATTGCTATCCGCCGTTTACTCGAAATCGTTTCGTATCGACCACCAAAGCGCGTCATCTTGGCTCGTGTAATCAGACGTCGGCCCGGAGCTGACAAACTTCTGGCATTAATTTAAAGCAAAAAATTCCCGGTCAGAATTGATGGGGAAAAATCGAGAAATGTACTCGGTATCGTGTTTTGAATTCTTGTAATAATATTTCAATTCGAAGTCATGACCTGGGTAACGCTGTACGTAGCTGTGTCTGTTCTGTATAGCTAGGTATCTACTTTCTTCGAGCACCAACACTCTGTACCATATGTACACGTACTTACTTAATCGTATTTATATGCTCGGGTTCATTATTTATCTTGGAGTATTGCACAGCACGTTGACGAAAGTAGAGTAATATAATCTCGTCTAATATTTACAATATTGTTGTACATGAGTTGAGCTGTAGAAGGGGCAGCCTCAGCTAATATACTTCATGAAATTTATTTACTCTATGAAACGTACATATAAGGTTCCCTTCTGTCCTCCTTTGTGCCATGGTATTATCGTCGAGCCACCTTTAAGTATATTTGTAGCGAAATTGAAATTCATACGGTTGTAAGACTGTAAGTATTTTATTATGCACGTCGAATTACACGTACGTACATTCGTTTATACGTGCGGAATTTAATATTCCGTTAATAAAACGTACTCGTATGTACGATATTGTTTTCAGTAAACAATCGAATCTGTATGTACCGAGATGTGGAAGTGTATACGAAAACTTTAAGCTGAAATAACGGTTACGAGTGATTACCTTGAAGTTGTGTGCGGAGCTCGATGCCTCGGGTGGAATCTCTATCGTGGTGGGAATTTTTACCTCGATGGCGGATTCAAAGAGGTGATGAGGTTTTGTAGGGGTGCTCCTAGGATAAGAAGGGTTAGAAAGGAGACAATTTGGTCTAAAAATTTACAAAAAAGTCGAGAAATTTGTCGGGATATTCGTGTAAACTTTTTAGAAAAATGAGAAATTTTGAAAAAAATGTATGCTTTTTTGATTTTAAACAGAAAAAAATTGAACGATTTTCACCTTGTATTTTCGCTGGAACTCGATGAGTTCAACTATTCGTTTTGAGGAAAAGTGTATTAGGAATGATTTATTTCATCGCGTTAAAAACGTTGGAAAATAGTTTTTTTTTGGAAATCAGAATTTTTCCATTTTCAAAACTAACTAACGTAAGCTTTGCGCAAAAATTGATGTTTAAATGAATGTCAAAAATGTCATTTTTGGACAAATGCGAAAAAATGTCATTTTGGACTAATGTCTAAAATGCCATTTTTTGGACAAATGACAAAAATGTCATTTTTTGGCCAAATGTCAAAAATGTCATTTTTTTGGCCAAATATGACCAAAATGTCATGTTGGACAAATGTCAAACATAACATGTTGGACAAATGTCAAACATAACATGTTGGACAAATGTCAAACATAACATGTTGGACAAATGTCAAACATAACATGTTGGACAAATGTCAAAAATGTAATTTTTTGGACAAAATTATTAAAAATTTCATTTTGGACAAATGCTAAAAATTTCATTTTGGACAAATGCTAAAAATGCCATTTTGGACACATGTCAAAAATGTCATTTTTTGAATAAATGTCTAAAATGTCATTTTTTGAACAACTGTCTAAATTATCATTTTTTGAACAAATGCTAAAAATGTCATTTTGGACAAATGCTAAAAATGTCATTTTGGACACCCGTCAAAAATGTCATTTTGAACAAATGTCAAAAATGTCATTTTGGACACATGTCAAAAATGTCATTTTGGACACATGTCAAAAATGTCATGTTGAACAAATGTCAAACATAACATGTTGGACAAATGACATAAATGCCATTTTTTGAACAAATGTCAAAAATATCATTTTTTGGACAAATGTCAAAAATGCAATTTTTTGGACAAATGTTGAAAATTTTATTTTGGACACATGACAAAAATGTCATGTTGGACAAATGTCAAACATAACATGTTGGACAAATGTCAAAAATGTAATTTTTTGGACAAAATTATTAAAAATTTCATTTTGGACATTTTTTGAACAAATGTCTAAATTATCATTTTTTGAACAAATGCTAAAAATGTCATTTTGGACAAATGCTAAAAATGTCATTTTGGACACCCGTCAAAAATGTCATTTTGAACAAATGTCAAAAATGCCATTTTGAACAAATGTCAAAAATGTCATTTTTTGGACAAATGTCAAAAATGCCATTTTTTGGACAAATGTCTAAAATATCATTTTTTGGACAAATGTTGAAAATTTTATTTTGGACACATGAAAAAAATGTCATGTTGGACAAATGTCATAATTGACATTTTTGAACAAATGTAGAAAATACCATTTTTTGAACAAATGAAAAAAAATGTCATTTTTTGTACGAATGCTGAATTGCTGAAGGCTGAACTATTTTTTGGTCAAAAGTATCAATTTTTCCAACAAATCACGGAATGTCAATAGTGACAATTTTTATATGAATGTCAACAATAATGTCAAGCTTCAGATCTAAAAAATTCCAATTTCCGAGTAAATGTCAGAAAATCAATGTTTTGGGGCAATAATGTTATATTTTTTAAATTTTTGAACAAAAAATGTCAAATTTCAAACAAAATGTCATTTTTTGAACAAAATGTCAATTTACAAAAACAAAATGTCAATTTTCGAACAAAATGTCAATGTTTATTGTTTGAACAAAATTTGAACAAAAGGAACAAACCGACAATTTTTGAACAAAATGTCAATGTTCGAACAAAATGTCAATGTTTGAACAAAATGTCAATGTTTGAACAAAATGTCGATTTACAAACAAAATTTGAACAAAATGTCAATGTTTGAACACAATTTGAACAAAATGTCAATTTTCAAACAGAATGGCAATTTTTGAACAAAGCGTCAATTTTTGAACAAAATGTCAATGTTTGAACAAAATTTGAACAAAACGTCAATTTTTGAACAGAAATGTAAATTTTGAATTTATTGATAAAAAATGCAAATTTAGGAATCAAACAAAAATTCAAATTTTTAAATTGAACAAAAAATGTTAATTTTTGAACAAAAATGTTGATTTTTGGTTGTTTTTTTTGAACCCAAATGTTGATTTTTGAACAAAAATGTTAATGGTTGAAAACAAAAATGTTGACTTTTGAAAAGAAAAATGTCAACTTTTGAACCAAACTGTCAATTTTTGAACAATTTTTGACCAACAATGCTATTAATAATTTTTGTAAACGTATCTGTTGAAAAAATTAGCCAAGATGTTAATATTTCATTTATATTACTGAACTGGGAATTGCGAGTGGAAGGAAGTCAAAAATACAAAATTTTACGTTTCCTTTAAAAGTTACCCTATTTTGAGAACCCATATTTCACTCCTGGGTCCTATAGGAAGCTAAAATTATTCACAAATAAATTTCAATTCAAATGATACCACATTTGAAAAAATTACGAATCCAACTCCCAACTTCAAATTATTATTTTTTTGCGTGCAGTGTGTTATTTTCTTTATTTTCCCTTCAATTTGGCGACGCTGCAACTTAGACTTGACAGGTGTTTTCGCGGAGTCTGAAGAATGAAATTATTCAAAAATGATAAAATATGATTTAAATTACTTTTCTTTGAGGTTTTCAAGGAGGGTTTAAAAACTGTTCATCCTTTTTTCAGCCATTTCAAAAATTGTTGATAACATAAAGTACTTTCTAGTTCGAATAAAAAAATCGACACAAAAACAAGGTGGTAGTAACTAGGTAAGGTACATACTAACTTGACTTGCAAGCATTATTCTGTTCCTTTTTTTTTATTCGTTGGTGAGCTTAATTTGCAATTAAATTAAATCCACTCTAGCTCATTAAGTTTAGCATATTTTTGGTACAAGGTTACTTTATTTGTTCCCTTTTATCATCTAGTCCATCTTTTTTCTCTCTTTTTTTTTTGGTACAAAAAACACGATCAAAAGGTTGCCACTTTTCGTATGTTTGAGGGTTACACCATATAATTGAGTCGGAATCGACGAGAAAGAAAAAAGGTAAAAAAGGATGAGTACTTTTTTAATACTTAATCACGTGGTCTGTTAATATGGTAAGGGAGTACCAGTGTGCATTTCATCAACTTTTTAAATCGAATACAAACAGTCAAACAAATTATATTACGTTACATACCTATCTGTTTATTTATCTATCTACTCGCATGTAAACTTAGAGGTTTTAGATATTAGATCTGTAATTCCTCAAATGAGATGCATTTGCAAAAAACATCGTTTTGTTGCGGTTTTATCAGATGATGAAAGGGATCAAATATCCTCTGGTTATATTTTATCTTGTATTTTTTGCTTTGACGATGTGTGTAATGTACCTACATCTAATTTGACTCATATCTACGAGTGATGTAATGTAGCTTGTCTGACTAATGCAATTTTTTTTGCTTGTGTTTTTACAGAAGAGACGATCGTGGAGAGGTTTGCTGGAAATGACTCGATGAATTATTTTTTACGACTGTTGGCCTTAGAAAAGGATACGGTGCTGATTGGCGGAAGGTAATTGATTTTTTGATGCTAATTATTATCGTATTTTCAATGTAGGTAAATTTAAGTGATATTTTTTTAAAACAAAAGTGAACCCTTTTTTGAACTTCAAAACTGTATTATTAGATTATTCCATGTCATCTCGAGAGGTATCGATTTTTTCAAATTTTTCGTACGAATACCTATAGAGATCAATGATCATCAAACGATGACGAAGGGTGCGAACCAAAGGACTTGATGATTTTTTGATGGGGTTAATATGGGAATAATTGAAAATTTTAAGGGAGGCTAATCAGAGTTAAAATTAATTTGGAAGTTCGGATTTTTTAAAATTTTGTTCTACATTCAAAGGAAAAGTGATATATAATGAAATCAGTGTTGCCATTGGTAATGATTTAAAAAAATTAATGTTAAGATTTGAAGTTGAAAAAAATACATGACCTAGCCGAGTAAAAATTCTGAAAAAGTTCTTCTCTATGTTTACAAGATATTTTTCATGTAAAATAGTATGCCAAAAAATTGCAATGATATTCTTGGATATTTTTCAGAAAATAAGTTTTGAGAATTGTGATTTATGGCAAAATTACGTGGTTTAATTTGAAAAAAAGATTGATTACTTATTCAAATTTTTACGATTTTTCATCAGCATTTGTCAGAAATATGAAAAAAAATTCCCCGTTTGATATTCTAGAATAATTCAACGAAAAATTTGCAAAAAATGAACTTTTTTTAGGAGAAAAATGCAATCGAGACCTATTTTATATCGATTCGAACCAAAAATAAAGTCATGTCGCTCCATTTTTTTAACGAATTCCTTTTAATGGTTTGATAAAATAACCACCATTATTTCCACTTTAACCCTCGAGTGGCTGAGGAGTGGGCCTCTTAATTTTTATATTACTGCGATATTTCGCCAAACCACCCAAATTTAAAGGCTCATACCTCGAGATTGATGAGACGTCGGGTAAATTTGTTTGCTCGGTTTTGAAGAGAATTGATGTGAGATTCAAAATCAATGATCAAATTTTGCAAAGCTCCAAGTTTAATTTTTAAAGTAAAAAAGCGTAATTTTTTATGATAAGCACAAATTCAAGGCTGCCATTTGAAAATCTGATAAAGTATAATGAGAAGGCTCTTTCGCCCTTTTTCTAACTGAAAAATTTTCGAAATGGAATCTCAACAACCTGAGGGTACAAGGATCCTTAATTTTGGCCAAACTGAAAAAAAAAAGGTAAAATGTGAAGTAGCACATTGATTTCTACTGATTTAAAGGCGCTGAGTTCAAATACGTGCTTAGTGTTTTCATCTGGCTTCACCAAACCTCTTTATCAGCCCCCTCGATTGGAAAAAATTTTTAAAAATGAAAAAATGACGTGCGACATGTAATTTTTTAGGTTTTTGAGGGCACTGAGCTCAGATATTCGCTGTTTTTATGGATAAAACAATACAATATGAAATAATTCCCATCCCCAATTACAAAAAAATCAGTGTGACCATGCCCAATGGGCCACTTTTTCCATTTTCGGTCATTTTTAGTCATTATATTTTCATCAAAAAGTCACAAGTCTTTTTTTTTAAATTCTCGCTATAACAAAATAATATTATGTAAACGAGAATAAAATTACCAAAACAATTTTATTACTATTTAGTGAACTAGAGTATTGGAAATTTCAAATTTTGACTCACTTTTTGGCAAAAATTTTTTCACCTCAATCCACTTGGGGAAAAATTCATTTTTAAAGAGTGTTTTTTTTTTTAAATTCATAAAATTCCAGAGACAATTTCATTGTTTGAAGTGGCGCAATTTCTTAAATCTTGACCCAAAACGGTTGGAATTGCATTGAGGGATCAAAACCGTCATAAATACGTTGTTGGCACTTTTCCAGATTTTTATGGTTAAATTTTACATTTTGAATATTTTTACCTTGTAAGTTGTAGAAAATTTTGTACGAGTCGAGTACTTACTAACTAAATGCAAATTTTTGAATTGACCAAAAAATGTTGATTTTTGAGAACAAAGAACAAAAATGTTGATTTTTGAGAACAAAGAACAAAAATGTTGATTTTTGAGAACAAAGAACAAAAATGTTGATTTTTGAGAACAACGAACAAAAATGTTGAATTTTTGAGAACAAAGAACAAAAATGTTGATTTTTGAAAACAAAAGAACAAAAATGTTGATTTTCGAGAACAAAGAACAAAAATGTTGGTTTTTAAGAACAAAGAACAAAAATGTTGGTTTTTAAGAACAAAGAACAAAAAATAATGTTGAATTTTTGAGAACAAAGAACAAAAATGTTAATTTTTGAGAACAAAGAACAAAAATGTTGATTTTTGAAAACAAAAGAACAAAAATGTTGATTTTCGAGAACAAAGAACAAAAATGTTGGTTTTTAAGAACAAAGAACAAAAATGCAGTGTTGTAAGAACCGAATTATTTGGTTTCCGTTCGGTTCTGTTCTGAAAGAAAATTTTGTTCTCTGTTTCAGTTCTTGGGTTTCGTTCTTGGCATTTTCGTTCCTGTTTTTGGTTTCGGTTCTGTTCTTTTGTTTTTGCGATCTTTGTTTCGGTTCTGTTTCGGTTCTCCATTTTTTTTGGTTCTTGGTTTCCGTTCCCGAACCGTTCTTTTCTGTTCTGTTCTTTTCGTTTTTCAAATTTTTTTTCCTCATTCAATTTACCATTTTTTGGTTAGGTAGTTGTTTTTTCAAATTTGTATGGTCATCAAAATTAAATAAAAATTGTAAGAATATAAGAATAATAATGATGAATGAATGTGGTACCTAAGTGCGATCACAAAACAGAGGTGAACGAAAAATTTTTCAACAAAATCTTCAAACCTATAACTTTAATTTGTTTTAAAAATTGAAAATTTTTTGTCATACCATCAACGGGGGTCGAAACAACAGCTCATTAATTGATGAATTTTTTGAATGAATTTTGATGGGCCCCATTCTCAACGAAAAATGTCACAAAATGAGGCGAAAAAAATTGAAAATTGAATTTTTTTCAAAAGTGCCAAAAAAGTTTCCATTTTCCATTATAGTCCAGGCAAATAAGAGAAAAAAATAAATATACCAAACTCCAAAAAAATTCAGGCCCGATTTTTTTTTGTGAAAACTGTTCATAATGGTCCATTAAACATCATACTAAAATGTCGCTAAAATGTCCTCCCCCAAAATCGTCCGCAGTCCCCAGGAGAGGGGTAAATGCTTGCTGAAAACCGGGTTTTTCGTGAATATCTCCTCAAATAACAATAATGCTTCAAAATTGAAAAATGGTTATGAATAATTATGTTCTACATGTCATTTACTATAAGATAAGTCTTCTTTTTTTTCAAAAACCCTAACTTTGGAGGCTAAAAATCAATGGTCGCTTATTTTTCAAGTATTTCCAGTTTTTTTCGAAATAATCGAAAATACGAAGTAATTTTTTACAGTGAAAATATTTCGATGTCAGCTACTAAGGGGTGGAATAGTCGCTGAGTTCCACGAATAGTCGTGGTGGAGGGGAGGGATTTACCTACTCGAAAAAAACGTCTAAGTAATCGAGCTTATGGAAAGAATAGATGATTGAAACGAAGTGTTAATAATTATGGGTGATACAGAACATTTTTTCGCATCATACGGATTCAAAATTGCATAGGTAATCAGTCGTAATTTCTATTATTTCAAAAAATACTAGAAATATTTGAAAAATATGCGTTTTTTCAGCCTCATGGCATTTTTTTTGGGCTTCAGTATTTCTTCACGTCATAATTTGAAAAGAACTGAAAAGAACAGAAAAGAACAGAAAAGAACAGAACTTAATTTGGTTCCCGTTCTGTTCCCAGTGTTCTCACACTATGGTTTTTTGTTCCCGTTCAGAACCTAAAGAACAGAATTTTTGGTTCCGAGTTTTCGGTTCTGATTTCGTTCTTTCATTTTTAGGTTTCGGTTTTTGTTCGGATTTCGTTCATCCTAAAAATAGCGTTAATTTCGTTTTTTGGTTTCCGTTTCCGTTCCCGTTCTTTTCGTTCTAACAACACTGCAAAAATGTTAATTTTTGAGAACAAAGAACAAAAATGTTGGTTTTTAAGAACAAAGAACAAAAATGTTGATTTTTGAGAACAAAGAACAAAAATGTTGATTTTTGAAAACAAAAGAACAAAAATGTTGATTTTCGTCTTTCGAGAACAAAGAACAAAAAATAATGTTGAATTTTTGAGAACAAAGAACAAAAATGTTGATTTTTGAGAACAAAGAACAAAAATGTTGATTTTTGAAAACAAAAGAACAAAAATGTTGATTTTTGAGAACAAAGAACAAAAATGTTGGTTTTTAAGAACAAAGAACAAAAATGTTAATTTTTGAGAACAAAGAACAAAAATGTTGGTTTTTAAGAACAAAGAACAAAAATGTTGATTTTTGAGAACAAAGAACAAAAATGAAAAATGTTGATTTTTGAAAACAAAAGAACAAAAATGTTGATTTTTAAGAACAAAGAACAAAAATGTTAATTTTTGAGAACAAAGAACAAAAATGTTGGTTTTTAAGAACAAAGAACAAAAATGTTGATTTTTGAGAACAAAGAACAAAAATGTTGATTTTTGAGAACAAAGAACAAAAATGTTGGTTTTTGAGAACAAAGAACAGAAATGTTGATTTTTGAGAACAAAGAACAAAAATGGTGGCACATTGTCCAGTTCTCAGACCAGTTTTTCGGAAAATTTGACCAATTTTTCAAAAATTGGCCAAGGTTTATTGCTTCAGAAGTTCTTGGAACAAAAAAAGTCCTCTCCAAATTCCATCAAAATAAAATTAGTCTCAAATCTTTTGCTGTTTTTTTTTTCCTGGAAACGAGTTCAGAATTTTTGCCATCTTTGCATTCATCAATTAAAAAAAAAATTGAAGCATATTTCACGAGAATTTATATAAACTTTCTGTGATACCTTCGACAGAAACTGAGAATTTGAGCGAAATTCTGATCAGACTTTTCCCCAAAATTTACATTCTTTTTCGCGACAAAAAATTGCCTAAGCTCGGTATCTCAGGCGTTGAAACCCGTTGAAATCACAACACCTGCGCTCATTTCCACCTTCTTTCTGTGCTTTGTCACTTGTTAACCCACCAGTGTCGAAACCCCAGCTCCCCTCTGGTGCCAGCCATCGTACTCTTATCAGCTCCAAGCCCAGCTATGTTTTTCTTCATCTACGATCATGACAACTCGTACAGACCGTAAGGTACACCACTTGGCTAATCTACCCGAGTGATTTTTAATCGCCCGTTGTAATTCTAGGCGTGTAATGCGGAAACGAATACGTAAATGACATACATATTTATCAAGCTTAAGACATGTTTGTATATGCAAGTGTTAACGCACGTGCAAATAAACACGACGACGACCGATCCAAGCAGCGAGCAGAGTGAAGAGAGAGGCTATGTCTACATATGAAGTTCAGGGAGTGGTCCTCCCTGCTCCTCCTCCTCCTAGCTTTCATTTCTCTGCAGATATTATACGTACAAGATACCTACTCTGGTATAAATAGAGTGGTTCGACTGCTCATTAAAAGTTGATTTTTTATAAATATCAAGTCGACTCGAAATTTGTATTTTTTTCTCATTTTCGAAACCTCTATTTTTTGTTTTTATTTTTTCGTAATTTTCTTTCCACTTTGACGCTTTTTTCATCGTCATCGAATTACAAAGACAAAAAAGTATTACGAAAAAAATAGTATTTCGCTTTGAAATGAATGCACTCGACAAACGAATCTGGCTGATTGCGAATATAATTACATATCGTGCGATCTTCGCAGGTACGTAGCGTACCTCGGTGAACTGGAATCTGGCGCAGTTTTACAGCAACTTGAAACCGAATGAAAAAAATGAATAACCGAGAGAACAAGAACGATTCATTTCCAGGTCATAGTTTTCTACCTCGTAGGCCATTTCTTTTATGTTGGCTTGGAAAAAAAAACCAACGAATATTTTCACAATTGTATCTGCACTGGGCAACATACGAATGAAAAAAAATCGCCTCCGCCACCCGTCGAAAACCCAATTTAAATATTCAAACGTATTTTGAACCGACGATGAAAATTCCTCCGTAATCAAACTTTTCGTTAAAAAGCGAACTCGTTGTAACTATTTTAATAAACGTGCGAGATAAAAACCTCCACCGCAGACCAACCACCCTCGTTACATATCTCGTATTATGCTCGTACAAGGAGAAAGGGAGAAACCACCGAGCTTTTTTTTCTGTACATAAAAAGTAAACTGTACTGGTTAAACATTTGGAAATTAATTTCGTCCAGCTTTTTCTCGTTATTGTACAGTAGTTCAATGTCTCCAGACCATTATAAGTTCGTCGTATATCGTCAGCGTTTCGTAATCGTTGAATTTACACGAAAGGTGTAATTAAATTAATGTTCGAAAAAAATGCTACCCATTGACGCGTTCCCGTTTACCATATAGGTACAGTGTCCGAATTCATGTTCGATGCTCTCGTACGCCATAGTTTGCGAAATTCACTTCGCCATGATGAGTTTGGTGCTCCGAGTACATGGCGTGACAAAGTTTAACACTAGTTTGGTTGGTGGAGCTGACAGAGAGGCAGGAGGAAGAATAATGGCTAACACCTTGTCTCGTAAAATAAATTTAATTAAAAATAGGTACTTGGTGTTTTGCTATAGAATAGATACATGTTCCAGAATATACCTTTTTTATCGTACTGAACACATGCACGAATTTTTATTTGCCTGGTACCCCTATTTGGCTATCTATGTGGACGAGTAGTTGAATTTTTGCTTGAGATTTGAACCCTTCGGTGTGGGGAAAAAATCTGAAATTTGAATATTTTCGTAATATGTAACTACATGCACTGACATTTTTACGAAAAAAATTATAAAAATGAGTCGGTATGTGTTAAGAAAAAGCAAAAAAAGAGAAAAAAACTAGAAAAAGTATGTTGAAATGTTGAAAAGATAAAAAAAGTTTCTTCGTTGACATTTTAATAAAAATTCGGGAGTTTCAAATAGTTTTAAAAATAAAATAATAAAAATAAAAAGTAGATACATGTATTGACATTAAAATTATAAAATGTAATTTGAAAAATAGTAAAACATTTATAAAAATGATAAAAAAATATTAAAAAATTGGTATTTTAAAATGTTCAAAAAATAATTAAAAAAAACATTAAAATGCATTGACATTTTAATAAAAAGTCATAAAATTAAATTATATTTGAGCATATCCATGTTCTAAGGTTTTTACCTTAAGGGAAAAAGTGTGTTAATTTTCGTACAGAGTATCAATCCAGCACGAAAATCACATAAACACAAAAGTAGCACAAATTCCCCCTCCCCCTCCCCCCCTAAAAAAATCAAAATCAAAAAGCACGAAATTTTGACGAAATTGATGAACAAGAATTTATTATATTTTTTCTTCATACATAGTAAACTTCACTTTTTATTACATAAGATCTTTAAAATTTTCTTGAATTACATTTCTGTTTGGGGGGAGGGGAGGGGGCAGAAAGGCCAGCAAACGAAAATATCAAAGACATTGCCTAAGAAAAGCACGAAAAAGCTTGATTTTTGATTTTCAATTTCTGTAAGTGTAAATCATGTCAAAATGTCCCGTTTTTAAATTCTAATAAATCTCATTGAAACTTCCAATTTACAGTAGAGGGGGAGGGGGGTGGATTAGGTTTTAAAAAAGTCTGAAAAATAATTTCCATGTTAAAAATTGAACATTATTTTGAATTTGTTGCACCTTGAATCAGTTATAAAAATGATTAAAATACTCTTTTTTTCATGATAGATCTTCAAGATCTTCAAAATATTTTTATCAACTTCGAGAATAACATTGATTTGAAACTACGTTTTCTTGATCACTAATTTTCAGGTTTTTTGAAAGAAAAGAGTGAAGCGAATGTGGAAAATTCATCATTATCCATCAGAATATCAAACCAAAAATTATTACAGATTTCGTGGTCCGTTTAAAATGACCACAGATTATTTGAGCTTTTTTACCCCCCCCCCTTCCCCCTCGAACACCTCTGGTTTCAAAAATATGACAAAAATGAACATTCTGGTCGGACAATTTTTTCGACTTGATATTTTTATCAAAACTTTTTAGTACGGTGGACCCTCCTGAGTCATGACAGATAAATTTTGACTAGTTTTTAATGACCCAATTTTTAAAAAAATATCACGACAAATATTCTTATGAAATCAATAAATTTTCAGTTCTGAATTTTCTTGCAATTTTTATTTCTTCAAATTTTTTGAAGATCAAAAATTGTAAAATTCATTGTTCTAATTTTATATTTTAATTTTTTGAAAAATTTTCAGTTGTGAAATTGTCATAATCTCAATTTTTGGAAATCCTGAATTCCCCCCTCCCCCCTCACTTCACCGAAAAACATTAGATTGAGACGAAATATAAATTTTCTTCTCGAAATAATGATTTTTTTAAAGTAGAGGTATTTACAAACTTTCAGGAGGATTTTTTTCGAATGGAATCGCAATGAGAAATTGATGTAAAAAAAATTAAAAATTGGAGAAAAAATTGAAAATTTGAAAAAAATTGAGAAATTTGAAACCAAATTGAAAATTTGAAAGAAATTAAAAATGTAAAAGAAATTAAAAATTTGAAAAAAATCAAAATTTGAGAGAAAATTAAAATTTGAAGAAAAATTGAACATAAGATAATATGAAATATCGAGTTTTACTCGAACTAATGGTTTTTTAGAAGTAGAGGTTCCTACAAATTTTTCAGGAGCATTTCTTTCGAATGGGATCGAAATGAAAAGCTGATGGGAAAAAATGTGAAAATTAGTTAAAAATTGAAGAAAAAATTGCAAATGGGAGGAAAACTTGAAAATTTGGGAGAAAATTAAAAATTTGAAAAAACATTAAAAATTTGAAGAAAAATTGAAAATTTTGCATCGACTTAATTTTTTTAAAAAAATTAAGGTAGATTAAAATTTTTCAAAATTTTCTAATGAAAGAGGCAATATTGAAGAGATTCAGAACTTTTTGAATTGAAATTTAGGACCTTCAAGTGTCCAATCATACTTCACTTTAGAAGAAAAATAGAAAGAAAATACATTTCTTATGTTTCCAACTAGATTACCGTTAGACGTCGATTGTCGAAATTTTGCTGGTCTTAGTGCAGCTTGCAACCTTTGTAGCCATTTTGAGGCATTTGAAATTAACGCCACACAAATCAACTTTTTTTTATCCATAGATTTACTCCCCCCCCCCTTCTATTATTGAGAATTCTTTTGTAAAATTCGACAGTACCTACTTGAAAAGAAAGCTTGAAATTATTTTTACAACTCAACCCATCCCCCCTTTTCTATTTTCGCCAGCCTAAACGTGGTAATAATACAAATCGACAAAACCACGACGACCTTTTCCCCCCCAGCGAATTCAAAAGGGCATAATGCAGAAAAAATGAATCATTCGTTTTTTCTGCATACTTTTCTTCTTCCTTTTTTTTACTACCTATTTTCACAACGGGTCGACTTTCTATGATATGAGCACACATTTGTAGTACTCGTATACACACGTTTTGATAACAATTTCACTTAAATTTTTAAAAATGGAAAAGCACGCGATTTCGAGAGGCGTGAAAACGAAAAGTTGAAAGTTTTTGGAAGAGGGGGAAGGCATTTAGACATTCAGGGAGTAAGTACCAACCGCCTACTTTGCCCAGTTATCAATATACCCGAGAAAGTGTATAAATATATGGTTTTGAGAAGGGTATGGGAGGGAGGGGGTGGGAACGTAGTTTAAAATTCATTAGGCGGATGAGTATGATAATTTTCGAGTTAATATTCCTGTCAGCGAACCTTTTGACAAAAGTTTTAACGTCGAATATTTCTGATAAGAAAGCACCGCACGTCAGGTTGGGGGTGGGATACGGTTGCGTGTGCAAAACCGGCGTAAAATCTCCGTTCTGCTTTATGATTTTCGGGTTTTTCAATTGAAATTCAGTTACGGAGAGTACGTTTGTGAGGGGTTGGCTGTTGAAAGGGCTGGCAGAATTATTCGAATGAATTTCAATCCGAAATGAGATCGTAATTAGGGGTTCGAATCGTATCGAAAATTATCGCAATAAATTTAATTAATTTAATGCCGAAGATTTAGTCGTCTATGGAACGTGACAGGAAGGAAGGGAAATGATTGAAAAGCGACGAAGATTTTCATTCTCGTTCGAGATGGACCATGAGAAATTAATCCGAACTTGAAAGAAGGTGTGTTTTTTTAGGCTCATTCCATGTCAATTCGAGCAGGTTTTGAGCTTGGGTCCTCCGATTGTGCTCAAATTTTTTTTACGGGTTCCCCTCGATGGTCTAATGAAGGAATCACCGTCATTTTGATCCTGATCCTTCATGATGGGGGGGGGGCGTAATTTTCGCACAATTGCGAATTTTTGCAAAACAGCTCACAGCTCAACTTAGAAGGCTCATATTTCCAGATTGGTTCAGTCAAAAATGAATCTGTTGGCGCAGTTTTATAGAGAATAGAAAAGAGATTCAAAATTGGTAATCACATTTTGAAAAGTTCAAAACTGAGCTTTTGTGATGAAAGCTTAACTTTCATGATAATTACAAAAGCTGAGGGCTACCATTTAAAAATCTGAAAAAATTACTGTAAGGAAAACTTTTTATGTATTTTTCAACTAATTACTTTTCAAGATGGGATCTCAACACCCCTAGGGGGCACAGGGATCCTCAATTTTGGTCAAAATTAAAAAAAAATTCAAAAATGGAGTAACACATCGATTTCTGCTAATTCGAAGGCGCTGAGTTCGAATATGTGCTCAGTTTTTTCATCCGACCTCACTGACCCCCCTCCCCTCCTCCCATCAACCGCCTTGATAAGGCCAAAATTCAAAAAAAATGAAAAAAAACGTGTGACATGTCGTTTGTTAGGTTTTTAGGAGCACTGAGTTCGAATTTTTGCATATTTTTTAGATTCGACCCCTTAGCCCCCCCTAACCATCACAATTTTGAGAAACCCTTTGCAAAAAAATGAAAATATCGTGCGGCATATCGATTTCCACTAATTTGAGGGTGCTGAGCTCGATTATCAACTTACTTTTCCAATCTGCCTTCCCCATTCCTTACAATGACCACTAAACCACAAAAAGTAAGGATGAATTGGGGATCATTGTAAGGAGATCGGGAAAGTAAGTTGATAATCGAGTTCAGCATCCTTATTTTCATTTTTTTGCAAAGGGTTTCTCAAAATTGGGATGGTTAAGGGGGCACTAAGGGGTCGAATCTAAAAAATAAGCAAAAATTCGAACTCAGTGCTCCCAAAAACCTAACAAACGACATGTCACACGTTATTTTTCATTTTTTTGAATTTTGACCTTATCAAGAGGGTTGATGGGGGGGGGGGGCAGTGGGGCCGGATGAAAAAACTGAGCACATATTCGAACTCAGCGCCTTCGAATTAGCAAAAATCGATGTGTTACTCCATTTTTGAAATTTTTTTGAATTTTGACTAAAATTGAGGATCCCTGTGCCCCTCAGGGGTTTTGAGATCCCATCTTGAAAAGTAATTAGTTGAAAAATATATAAAAAGTTTTCCTTACAGTAATTTTTTCAGATTTTTAAATGGTAGCCCTTAGCTTTTGTAATCATCATGAAAGTTGTGCAAAATACTAGTCAAAAATGACCCTCTATCCCCCTCCGGAGAGGGTGTGCGGGGTGTCTCTGGATCTGTGTTATTGCATTCGACCTGTAGTATTGAGAAATCATTTTAAAAACTTCGATCGATGAATATTATCTCGTATACAAAATAGTGATTTCTGCATAAAAATGTGAAAAAATGGTATAATTTTAGCAACTTTGGACCCTTCCATTCACGAGTAGGAAGTTGAAAAAATGTAATTTTTAAGCATTTTTGAGGGAAAATGCGAAATATTGAGGGACTTCTTTTCCACGAATCTCAATAATGACTTTTTTGATTTTAGCGGGATTCAATGATACAGAAATGACACAAAAAAAATCCGATAGCACAATTACGTAAAATGGAGAAAGGGGCTGAACCTTCCCTGACTCTCCTATGGGGTTTGCCAATGGCCTCCCAGGCTCGAAAAATTCTCTCGCATAATTTTCCGTTTATGGCCAAAAAACGCGCTTGCCACTGGACAAAATTAATTTTTTGGAAAAGAGGGAGGGGTGGATCCTTAGGAGTAAGGGGTGGGATAGTGCGATGAACTTTTTAGATGAAAAATTTTATTCTGGATACTTGTTGTTATTACAAATTTTGAGCTATTTTCGATATTTCTTATAATAAATGAGAAAAACTCGATTTTGAGTATTTCTGAAAGTACATTTTTGAAATTTAGGGCGCAAAGGTTGCTCCAAATGAAATTTTTGTAATGACCAAAAATGTAGAGAATCCTTCAGTAAAGAACTTTTATTTGAAACATTTTTTTGCATAACCAATAATAGGAGAGATATACGCATTTTCAAGAAAGGGGGTGGACCCTTGGATGGGGAGGGGCTAGAAAAAACGGCACCCAAGCTTATTTTTTTTTAAATACGTTCTATAAAGAATCAGTCGTCAAATTTCTTTTTACAATTGGTGCGAGCGGAAGCCTTTTTTTGCAGTAATTCGACTATACTATTGAGCGATGAACAAAAGATACGATCGGATTGGAACTAAGAACACCTATCGTTCGAATCGTATGTCCGATGGATGGTACATCGTGACATATTGGATTTTTCCTCTTACTCGTCCACTGGCAAGTTCGAGGTCCGGGTTTAAATTGGTCACAGTGTATGGTCGATTTATACACAAGCCTGGTACCTGTACCTGTCAGGTGCATCGATACGAAATGAAAAACCATGGAGGACAGCGGAAATGTTGTAACGGTTTATGGTGTACGTAGTGTCCGCTTCTGGTGTCCGTGCGACGTGCGAGTACACGTAATGCACATAGATGATTCTGCTGCGGGGATACCCTATGGTTGTTGGCTGAATGGCCAACGATATCGAGCCGCCTGTGCAGCGCTTCTTAATCGATTTTCACAACCGAATAAAAGATAGATAAACATTACCGCGCGTCAAAGGTGACATAATCGTGACAGGCAATTACCGTCTTTAGATTATTTTTACGTTGGTATCGTCCTAGAGTATTGGACAAGCAAATATGCCTTAATGCCCGTACGATAATGGTGGTCGCCGAAGAGAAAGTGTAGCGGTTTATATAATGATAAGATGATCTTATTGCGAGTGTATTTTGTTTTGAGAAGGATATGGTGGGGTATTTGTTTGGGCAGTTATCAGCGAAAATCGATTGCGAAGGTGTCCTGCAATAAAGTCTGAATAATATTTACATATTTATTAGGGTGGGTCGAAAAAACGTGTCGATTTTGACGAAAATTGATGAGGTGGTTTATTTTGAATGAAGAATCTCCCAAAAAAATATTAAGCTCCCCAGCCCAAAGAGAGGTGGATTCGAGGGACCTCAAAATGGCATCATTCTCGAATAAAATGCAGTTTTTTGTTACTTTTGGGCAGTGCTCCCGGCTGGAGAACTTGGTAACCCCTCAAACAGGCATCAAACAGAGACACCTTTTTTAGTGACTTGTCCCCTATTTTCAAGGTTGGTCACTAAAAGTCACTTTTTTTTCCTAAAGGTCACTATTGGTCACTTTTCTCACTCTGAAGTCACTTTTTTCAAAAATTCGAAAGAAGGTACCTATCCAGAAAAGTGTTTTATTTTTGCTTCTTTCATCATAAATTTTTCAAAAAATTTCGCCCTATATATCTTACAAATTTTTATATTCATCATTTTTTGTTGATCTAGTCAGGTCTCAATTTCATGTCTCAATTTCATATCCGCTTGACTGAGCTGTAAAAAGCAATTTTATGATTGATTCGTGTTCTAGACGTTACAACAAACAAATTTAGTCCAGATGCCTTCTTTTTACCCCTCCTCTCTTTTCGAGGGTCCACCCCTTTCTCAAAAACGAGTGTAGCGCCCCTCCTCTAGGTTATAGAAAAAAATATTTCCTACAAAAGTTGTTTCTCAACATCTCAGCTACAAATGACTTCCTATGGAAAATCTAACTTGGAGGCACCGGTGCCCCTCAAATTTGAAAAAAGTGTTTGAAAAAATCATAAAAATCACGTTATTGTCATTTTTACAGAAAAGTTTCAGAGATGAATAAAAATTGTAAATAACCAAAAGTATTCAGAATTAAATTTCCTATTCGATGAGTTATATCACGACTATTTCCACCCTGCTTCCCCTTACCAACGGACCCATCCCCTCCCGCGCGTCAAAAATTTTGGCTTCGTAGAAAAATTTTCCAGCAAAAATTATTCTTCCTCATCTGATTTACAGTTTCGGTCATTATGAAAATTAATTTTTGAGCAACCCCTACCCCTCGAATTTGAAAAATATCCCTTAAAATGTATAATAATACGTTTTTTTTACACTTCAATGAAAAGCTTTAAAGATAGAAATTAGGTACCTATACTTACTCATTAATTGCTTCTTCATACAAAATTGAAAAATAAAAATATATATACGATTTTTAGCCTTTTTCCCGTCTACCATATCAATTTCAACAGCTGAAATTGAATATTCGTTTGGCATGCGAATATATGTATCAAAATCTTATTTTATTGTGACAACAGCAAGTTGGCATACTTATCCCGGACCGTAGTGAAGGGGGAGGAAGTTGGGGAACGATTCACTCCCCAGACACAATGCTAGTAGAAAAAGTAGGAAAATTCGTCTCAAATGAGAAAAGTTGACAAATTCGTCTCGAATGAAAAAAGGATGCAAATTTGAGGGGAAAAAAATGAAATTTTGAGAGAAAACGTTCCCTTTTAAAAATCACAAACCAATTCTGAAATTGCCTCTCAAATCTAAATTTTTAATACATCACTCGAAAATGCTTTATAAATATCATTACGTAAAAGGCCTTTAAATTGCCGAAAAATTGGTCAAAAAATTAATATTTTTTCAGTTACTTAAAACTTATTCCAGAACTTTTAATTTCAAGTAAAGATTTATTAATGAAAAATACGATTTTTTTAGAACCATCGCAGAGAGAAATACAACTATGAAAAAATAATTGGGTGGGGCCCGTATGGTTGAGAAAAAATTGAAAACTTGGTCACTTTTATCAAAAAATTTGTATCTTTTTACCTGATAAAAAGCCACTAAAGTCACTATTTTTTTCCAAAATTTCTGTTTGATCCCTGCTCAAAAGAAGCAGTTTTAGTTCCTATGCAGCTCTGTGGGCCATTCACCTCGAAATTGGATACCACTTTTTGACCTCTACTTTTATAAAGCTGGTGAAAAGTTGCAGATGGGGAATTTAAAGATTTTTTGATCTTTACTAAATTCAATTGAAGCATATGTTTCCAAACTGCCCCAAGTCCAGAATCTGTATATGAGAAAAGGGACCCAGGTGTAACCTTTTTTTCAGTACACCTATGTCCCTTTTCTCATATACAGATTTTGGACTTAGGACAGTTTGGAAACGTATGCTTCAATTGCTGATTTACTTGAACAACTCAAAATCGAGCTGGAATTTTTTTTGATCACTTGAAATAATTTTCGATGAAATTTTTCGAGAAATTTTACGTGGAAATGGCGTTAACTGCATATTGATTTACGCAATTTCCATAAGATTCAATTTCTTTATTCCATAACTTGAAAATTAATTCAAACATTTTTTTAGTCTTCGAAACAAATTTTAATTGTATTTTTTTGGAAATTTAATCGACAGATACTTGTTTTTTTTTTTAAATGAATCCACCTTGAGGTTCCCTATTTCTGTCTCTCGGGCCTGGGGGCTCAATTTTTTTGAAATATGTCTCACTCCAGGCAAACTACCTCACCAATTTTTGTCAAAATGCTGTGTACGTTTTTTTCCTCGATCCACCCGAATTTTCAGGTTTACCTGTCTGAAAAATTTTTCTTCAGTGACCAAGAAGCTAGGAAGTTCTCTTGAAAGGAAAAAATATCTGGAATTGATAAAAATGTTTGAAAAATTGTGAAAATCTTTTAAAACGCCATAAAATCAAATTCTCGGAATTGGTCATACAAAATTCACCCAACCTGTATCTTCGAATCCTAAAACCACTGTGCCAATTCTGCAACTCTGAACCCATATTCACCCAACACCTCATTTTCCTTCGCCCAAACCTAAATCAAGAGAATGACAAAAACCTAATATTTCTGAAAACACCATAACTATTCCACACTCAAAAACAGAATCCTACTACTAATAAAAAAAACTAACTTCAACACCAAATCTAAACCTCTCCCAAATCCCCCCTCCCCTCCGAAACTGAGCGTAAAAATCCTGGAAATTATACACGCTCAATACCTATAATAAAACTTTTTTTTTTAAATCTGTGAAAACATCGTTATAATACTTCTTAAAGAATTTGAAATTGTTTCAAAAATCATTCGAATCAAAAAATAAAATGAAAATTGTTTAAAATATTATTAAATGCAGTGAAAAAATTGAAAATGTCAGAAAAATTTATGAAAGTTGTTGAAAAATTTTTAAAACTGTTGGAATAATTGAAAAAATCGATTAGCAAAATTTATAAAAATCATGTGAAAATATTTCAACTGAATACTGCATTTTGATTGTTGGAAAAAAATGCTAAAAATCTCAAAAATTGACGTTGAGGTCGAAAAAATTATCCAAAAAAATTTTCTAAAATTTCCATAAAATCACAAAAATTATAAAAATGTGTTGAAAAAAATTTGAAATTTTCACAATAAATTTTCAGTAGGTAGTGAAATAAAAGTTCCCAAAAAAAACAGCAACAAAACAATGTCAACTTATTGGAGGAGAAAAAAAAATTCCTGATCAATGGTTTTTTTGATTTGAAAATCGTTAAAATCAATCTGAATTCTGAAAAATTGGAGAAAAAGTCAAAAAAATCATTAAAAATGTTGTAAGTGTGCCTACTCTTGCCTACTGAAATTATGATGAGAATTATTAAAAATATCATAAAAATTTCTTTAAAAAGATGTCAAAAGAACAAAAATATAATGAAAAAAATCATGTTTCAAATTTCACAAAATTGGCCTCATTAGCAAGAAAAAAGTTTGAAATATTGAAAAAATTGTAGAACGTTTCCCAAAATTTGTATGATACGTGGTTCAGAGTTTGCAGATTTGACGACTTTATTGATTTTATCTATATTTCTATTTTTCGTGATATTTTCAATGATTTAGGTAGCTACGAAAATTTTCAGCAGTTTCAACGAAAATTCAGTCATTTTTACAAATTTTTTTTTGATAATTTTCGAAAAATTTTCAACCGTTTTTGTAATGATTTTAATGAATGTACCAACTACATTTTTTAATAATTTTTTTGATTAATTTTTCAATTATTCAGGCTTTTTGAACAATTTTTATAGAATTTTCAATATTTTGAATGCTACTTTAACAAACTTTTCTTCAAATTTTCGAGTATTTTTCTTAAATTTTTCACGATCGAGTTTCAGTATGTTTTTGAAATTTATACTTGGAATTTTTTCCTTGTACGTAAATAATGAAATTTTAAAGTCAGATTTCGTTTGAACAAATTTTCTGAGTTTAAAAATTGAATTTTTGTACCTTCTCTCTATTGACTGAAAACAACTTAATGCCAGACTTCAACTGAATAAATCTGAGAAAAAATGTTGTAATTATGTCCTAAATTCTGAAATTATCAGATCTTGAATCAGCAAATTCAGTATAGTCTGAAGTATGGTTTTTGAAAATTTTGACTCTTAAGGTACCTATTTATAAAAAAATATTTGGTACATTTTTCTGAGGAATTTGAAATTTTTCATGTCTTTCAAATCAAACTTTAGTATATTCAGATATCCCAACACTTTTTTCCAGGGGGGGGGGATCACAATCTAGCTCAATATCACTTAAAATTTCAATATTCTCGTTATCTCGCTGTCACGAAACAAATTTAATTCTTTTTCGCATTTCGACACTTCGAAAAATATCTTATTTCGAAATTTCATTCACCAGTCCTCTCCCTGGGTGCCATCGCGATAAAAAAACGTGGCGACGCGAATGATCGAACGACGACGAAGCGATGCGAATACACGACTGGAAACAATATAAGGATCGGAGGAGATCGGGGGTCGACCCTTATCGCGATAACAGACCGGTACACGATAAGCTGGCAGCTTTTGACGACGAAAATTCAAATTAATTAGTGTCTAGTGCACAGGTTAGGTACCTAAGCGGCCGAGTAATATGCGAACGCACAGCAACATTGATGGGGAAAACGCGTGTTTCGAGTAATTTGCCAGCATATTGCTTGTAGCTGTAACGAGTGGCTATTTTTTTCCGTCCGTACGCGGTTTTTTTTCTCGTATTTTAATTTTCTTCGCTCGTCGTCGCCGGCGTTTTCCTCAAAAACATGTTTTGGGCTGAGGACACCGGGTGTGAGGTGAAAATAGGACGAAGGAATCGCGTGAGTTTCCATATCGTATTCCACTTTAACAAAAGGAACACGTAATCGTATCAAGTGTTGGCTGCGATAAAAGTAATACCTTTTTTCGGGCCTGGCTGCCGAAAAAAATTAACTTTCGGTATTGTTGCGCAGTTTGATCGATATAATTATTAATACGTTATTTTTTACTTTTGTGATTTCAGAAACGTGTTGTATAATATCAGCCTGGACGATTTAACCGAGTTAACGGATCAGGTAAGCGAGATAATAAGTTTTCGTCGGCGATGAGCTTAAAATGTGTTTTCTCGAGCCTACGATTTTCTCGGTGTGCAAATATGCATAAGTGTTTGCCGGATGGCGGGATTTAACGATTTTTCAACGCGAGAACGTTGAAATTACGTATGCAGATGAATTATCGTACAGTATGCGTATAGTAGGCGAAATTATTCGCAATTTCGCATTATGTACGTATATAGGTTTAATTTTATAGTTGCACCGGCGTGTTTGTCATTTGCAATTGAAAACAGATTCGTTGAAGGTAAATTATGCGTCGTCGAGAAGCGAAGGATGCCTTGCGAGATGAATTTTGCCAAGAGAAATGCGAAGAAGAGTTTTGTAATGTATTAAAACGAGGTCTTGACTGATGAGAGTTCTCGAGGCTGAAAAAAAATCACTTTTAATTGATAGTTTGCGTCTAATTGTTACGTTGCTGAAATACGAGGCTTTCCGAATCGATCGATCGGTTGCTCGGTACGATCCTTTGGATGTGTTTTTCGAGTAGCAAATGAGAAAGTAATGTTTAAGAATTGGGATCGAGATCTTTGGCGTATTCATTGGGCAGCGCGGATATGTAAACGAGTGGAACTTGGTCAAGGACTAGGATTGTAAATATGTGCACTGTACTATCAACTATCTCAAGAGCACCGCCGTTCTCGTGATGAATGATGCAAATTGGTGGAAAAAAATAAAAATGAAATGAATTAGATTTAGAGTACGAGTCGTATAGATACATCACCTGTCCGATTGTGTATCTGTATGTACGAATTTACGATGCGGAGTCCTTGGTCTCGTCTGGTTCGTAAGTTCTGAGAAGTGGTTAGCTGAATGGAAGCTTTGATTGGAATGATTGTGTAATGAATGTATCTGGTTCTAGAGAGAGGAAAATCGGTTGAGCTGTGTCGAGTGACCTACTGGCGAGGAAAATATGTCAAGGGGGAGAGGATTCGGTGTTGTTGGGGTTTGATGATCGAAGCTGCGAAAGGCTTCGATGTAGTTGGAAAATAATCGTCTTTGAACGAAAATGATCATTTTTACAAAAAATGCCAATAGGTACCTACCACAGGTTATAATAATGATAATTTTCATCAAAAATACTGATTATATTTTTAGAAAACTGTATTCTCTCATTTGTAAATCAGTGAACATTATCGAAAATCACTGGAAAACAGTCAGAATTTCAGCGCATTAATTGGAAAATCAATAAAATCTCGGAAATGTTTTGAAAATTCAGTGATTTTTTTTTGATAAATTAGAAAAATTCGATGAAAAGTCAGTGAAATTCTTTGAAAAATCGGCGAAAATCCGCTGATGATTTTTCTTGTCCTGCAGTTCTGACTTTCATTAAGAGAGTGATTTTTCCTTAAAAGTCATAATTTTTCAGATTTTAGCACCTACCTAGCTTTGAAAATTGGTTATTTTTGGTCGAAAATTGAGCCAAAAAAGCTTCGATGGGCTATAGTAGACCGAAACAGTTGAAAATACGGTCCCGTATTTTTTTTTGATCTTGAAAAATGATTATTTTAGAAAGCTGTGATCAAAAAATTCAAAAAATGATGATTTTTTTATCAAAATTGATGATTTTATATCAAAAATGATTTTTTAAAAATCAAAAAGGATGATTTTTTTAAATCAAAAATAGTGATTTTTTTTAATAACAAAAAATAACTTTTTTATCACAAAAATGATTTTTTTTATCAAAAATGATGATTTTTTTTGTAATCAAAAATGATGATTTTTTGTAATTAAAAATGATGATTTTTTTGTAATCAAAAATGATGATTTTTTGTAATCAAAAATGATGATTTTTTGTAATCAAAAATGACGATTTTTTTGTAATCAAAAATGACGATTTTTTGTAATCAAAAATGACGATTTTTTGTAATCAAAAATGATTATGTTTTTATCAAAAATGATGATTTTTTTAAATCAAAAATGATGATTTTATATCAAATATGATTTTTTTTAAAATAAAAAAAATGATTTTTTTTAAATCAAAAATGATGAATTTTTTCATGAAAAATTATGATTTTTTTAAAAATCAAAATTGATGATTTTTTTTTATCAGAAATGATTTTTTTTGTCAAAAATGATGATTTTTTTCATCAAAAATGCTAATTTTTTTCATAAAAATGATGATTTTATATCAAAAATGATTTTTTTAAAAACAAAAAGGATAATTTTTTTTATCAAAAATGATGATTTTTTTTAAGTCAAAAATGATGATTTTTTTTAAGTCAAAAATGATGATTTTTTTTTATAAAAATGATGATTTTATATCAAAAATGATGATTTTATATCAAAAATGATGATTTTATATCAAAAATGATGATTTTATATCAAAAATGATGATTTTATATCAAAATTGAGGATTTTATATCAAAATTGATTTTTTAAAATCAAAAATGGTCATTTATTATCAGTGGCAGATTTTATCAAAAATTGTACTTTTTTGTCATCAATGATATATTTGTACTTCTTTTTCATCAAAAATGGTAATTTTTTATCAAAAATGGTGATGTTTATAAAAAACAGTAATTTTTACTAAAAACGGTAATTTTTATCAAAAATGGTCATTTTTGCCAAAAATGTTTATTTTTACGTGGTCATTTTTACCAAAAATGGGAATTTTTACCAAAAAGATGAGAATTTTTACCAAAAATCGTAATTTTTATCAAAAATAGTAACTTTGGGTAATGTTTTGTAAATTTCATTTTAAAAATTTAACTTTTCTTAAAAATTGGTAATTGTTTTCAAAGTTGGCTATATTGATTAAAACTGGTAATTTGGTAATTTCTTGTTATTTTTATAAAAAAATTTGTAAATTTCATCAAAAAATTGTAATTTTATCAAAAATCATGATTTTTATCACAAATTTGTAATTCTTATCGGAAATCATGATTTTTATTAGAAAATGATAATTCTTATCAAAAACCGGTGAATTTTTGTCAAAAACTGATAATTTTTCCATTAATAGCGGAAGTTTTTTTTTTTTTTATCACAATTTTAATCAGAACTGGTAATTCGCGATTTTTTGGCATTCTTATCAAAAATGGTAATTTTTATCACTCAATTGTAATTTCTATCAAAAACGGCAATTTTTACCAATTTCTAACTCGCAGTAATGTTCAATCCGTGAATTTCATTAAAAACACAACGAAGAACAGTTTTTTGAATTGAAATTAAAATCTTCCTTTTACCTTAAGCTTTAGTTTTCAGTTCACGTTATAAAAGTCCAGTCAATAAATCACGAAGTTTTGTCGTGTTTTTTTCGGTTTTCAGTTTTTGGTTAGGGGTTCAGTTCCCCAGCCCTTGGGGAAAGATGGGTGACAAATTGTCCAGTTCAAGAATTATATCAATTTCTTTAATCTTGAAAATTTTTCAGCCTCGAGAAATTTCATCTCAAAATTCAAATATTTAAAATAATTTTTATGGAATTTTCATTTTTTTTTAGTTAAACTGAAAAATGTTCAATGTTTATTTTATATAGTTGGGTTCAAAAAATTAAAACCATCGAAAATAATGGCGTAAGTATGTGAAAAATATGGAAAAAGTACAAAATTCAGTTTTTCTATCCGGTAAATAAATTGAAGATCATCGATTTTTTTTCTTCCCAAAAAACATTTCCTATCGAATTTCTATCCTTTGAATGTTGTTCAAGAATTCAAATGCTAAAAAAAAATCATAAAAGGTTGAGGAATTTTCTTAACAATTATGGATTCAGCCTCAATAATGATCTTCGACATTGAAAAATTTTAATCTCGACAAATTTTATGTAAAAGAACTTCAAATTGAACAAAAAAATGTTCCTAAAAAATTTTAAAAATCGTAAAAAAATTCGAAATGTTTCTCAATACCTAACTTTTGGTTTTGCGTTTTTTCGATTTCAGCCTTCCTCCCTCTCGATGAGAAATAAGAACATGGCCGGAATTTCAGAATCCTTTTTCTTTCTCCGGACAGCGAGAAATTTTTTTTTAATTTGGAAATTTTTTAAATCTCGAATAATTTTTCCAACTTCTAATCAAAAATTTCTCAGCATCATTTCCAACGAAATTTTCACGAATGAAGACTTTGAGGGGAAATTGTAAATTTTTTCATTAATTTGGAATTTAGATCCCTTTGGATGATTTTTCTCTTCGAAAAAATTTATTCCTTGAAAATATGGATTCGGAAAATTTGTTACTCAGAATGGCCAATTTTACTTTTCAGAACCCCTAAAAAAAAGTCCAATTGCCTTTATTTTCAAATTCTGACCAGTAAGTGCAGTTTTGATGGCTGTATCACCTCATTAGAAGGCATTACCATGCCACCGACACACCCTGCGTACTCGGTGAATTAGACATTACGAAAATCGTGATGCTAGATGTTCGTGTTTTTTGTATAATTTCTATATCCTCTTCCTTATCAATCATTCTCATTTGTGGAATAGGATCAATCATAATATTACAGCGATTTTACACGATCGTGACGATGATTCTGACTTTGGGGAAAAAAATTGGTAAAAAACCTTTATACCGACGGTTTTCCTTCGTCTCATCTATCAAACGTACAAACGAATAAAATAATAAGGACAGTTATTTATATCGAATCTGACATTAATGATCGTTCGTGTATTACGTGTACAATGGTATATTAGGTGAAAGTAAATAAATACTATTACGGGTATGCTACGGTATCGCCAGCGCCTCGCTGTAAAAAACGATAGATGGGTTTTTTTCTCGCAGGTACTAGGTTATCTTATACGAAGTCGTAGAAGTTAGCGTTGTACATAAACCTAGTACGTATGGCAGTGTAGTATTTTAGGTGTCAATTTTTCATGTTTTCTAAGGGCACGATACGATACAAGGTAGAAGTGTTTACTATGTACGTGATATCGACGTGAGGAGCAGAGTAGCAGGGAAGGAGAGGAGAGGAGCTACATGCAAAATGAACTAGAGTACGGTGTACAATATACACCGTCGCTGCAAATTTAATTCGTCGTACTCGACGTATAAATTCGCCGTATTTAGGTACCCATTGGCGTGTGGTTTTGATATTCTCGTCGGTTGGCCGGAGTTGGCGTATAGCTCAGTACACTCGGCGAATAAATATGGAATAAGTTTCACGAGCAGATTATACAAATTTAATGCCATATGCATTGTGTAGCGCCTTCGTGTACGTAAAAAGCCGAGTTGCGTGCTCGCGATTTTATTCCCACGTTGAGTAGTCTGGAGGTTTACTGCGCTCGGCGACGATGAATTTTTTAGGCGTTTTTCAGCTCTTTTTCCGGATGGTTTGGTCGTCGTCTCGGCGCCCGAGAGGATCTGGAAGAGGGTTAGTTTCTCTCGGCTTGGATGGGAGATGGGGAGAGGGAGAAGGATTTTTTCTTTTGTTGAACTTCATCCCACCCTCACCTCCTCCCCCCGGCTGTGGAATGAATTTGTTCGAATCGAGTAGAGGTGGTTGGTTTTTTAAGAATTTGTCTTGAGTGGGTGTTCTGTGTAGGTTTATTGAATCGCAGTTGCGGGTTCTTCATTATTTTCGTATGTTTTTTTATACTTAGGTGTATCGAAAGTGTAAATAATAAGAGTTGGTACCGATATATTTTTATTTCTCGCTGAGATGTTATTTTTATATTCGACTCATTCCCCAATTCGCTGAGAATTGATCAAGAGCAGATTTCGGTATCTTGATTTGGTAATTATTGTCGTCATTCGCGAAGAGAAAATGGCTACGCGTTGAAGAAGCCAAACTTTCAATTTAACGATAATTTCCTTTATCAAAACACCCTACATTTTTTCAATCGAAAACTTGGAAAAGGAATACGATTCTGTATTTTATCAAGTTTTATTTTTTTCGATTGCAAATTGGAATTGGAGATGTGATTTTGTGGCGATACTTTGTAAGAAGACTGAAGGTTCCTATTTAATATTGAAAATTGCTACTGGTTGGTGAAAATCATGCTGGGCTGGGTGTTGTTCTCACGTCGATATGAGTATTATTATTGCTCCTTTGATGTTTTGAAAATTTTCCTGTGGTAATATTCGCATCTTGAAGAATTAATGTTCATTTGATGTATTGTTCAAATCAAAATCAATAGATAGGTAGGTAATATCTCATTGAAAATTGTCATGGGTCGCTGTATTAAATTACACAGGTCGACATGGAAAATGCTGTTTGAGGTTTGATGGGTGATTTTCATTGTATTTTTCGCGCTGATCACGAGAAAAATAGTGAAAAAATTTCATCACCCAAGGATTTTTCACAATTTGAATTTTTCGTTTAACGGGTTTTCTACTTTTTTTGATGACTTTTGACACTTCAAGTCGATTTTCTGAGAAAATGAAGGGTTCTACGAAAAAAATGAATAGAACATAAATTGTAGAGCGTCAAATTTCCTGTCTGTAACGTCCAATTAGTTTTTTCTTAGGACGCTTAGTTTTCGAAATATTTTAGCTCAAAGTTCAAAGTTCAACTTTTTAAAAATTAAAAATATCTCAAAAAATAATCGTTCTAAGAAAAAACTAATGTGACGTTACAGACAGGAAATTTGACGCTCTACAATTTATGTTCTATTCATTTTTTTCGTAGAACCCTTCCTTTTCTCAGAAATTCGACTTGAAGTGTCAAAAGTTATCAAAAAAAGTAGAAACGAAAATTTCAAATTGTGAAAAATCCTTGGAGGATGGAATTGTTTCACTACTTTCTTCGTGATCAGCGCGAAAAATACTATAAAAATCGCTTATCAAACCTTAAACAGCATTTTCAAAAGTTTAAAACGGTCGACCTGTGTTGTTAATATTGTCCTGTTGGGGATCTGTCATTGGAAAATCATCTTCGTTGGTTATATTGGGTCATTGACTTTCCCCAATTGGTAATCCGTCATAGAAAAGTCATTTTGGTGTGGTTGTAATGGGTCATTGACCTTGTCTAAATTGATGTTCTGCCGTTGAAAAATCATCTTGTGACGTTGTTAGGGTCATTGACCTTATTCAATTGGAAACTTATTTTGGGCAGATGTATCGTGTCATTGAAATTGTCTGATTAATAGTTCTCCGTTTGGAAATAATCGTGTAATGGTGTAGGGGTCATTGACCTTCTCCAATTGGTGACCCGTCTTTGGAAAATTATCTGAGGTGGATACACTGGATCGCCGACCTCGTCAGATTAATAATCTATCATTGAAAAATCATTCTGTAACGTTGCTAGGGGTCATTGACCTTATTTACTTGGAAAATCAGGATGTATTGGGTCACTGACCCGGATGATTTACCATTAGAAAATCATATTGTGACGATTTGATAGGTCATTGATCTTGTTCAATGGTGGACCATATCTGAAAAATCATGTTGTGATGTAATGGATCATTGACCTTATCCAATTGGTAATTTGTCATTGTTAAATCATCTTGGGTGGATGTATTGGTTCATTAACAGTGTCCAGTTGATGGGCTGTCTTTGGAAAATCATCTTGTGATGTTGTCAGGGGTCATTGACCTTGTCCAATTGGTGATGTTTCATCATAAAATCATCTTGGGTGGATTATTGGATCATTGACCTTGTCCAATAGGTGACCTGTGTTTGGAAAATCATATGAGACGCAGCCAGGGATACCCGACCATATGTCGGAAAAATTTTTTTTAGTTTTTTTGGCTCTTTAAGTAGTACAGACTTGTACCTTTCGAATAGCGCAAACCGCATTAAAAAAGGTTGAAAAATGAATTTTCTATGATTTTTCAAAGTTTGTAAAAAAATGATTTTCAAAAATCAAAGTTTTGAGAAAAACGCAAAACAAAATTTGGAACTGTTTTCAATGAATAAAAAAAAATTATGTTCTGTAAACGACTTTTCTCATCGGAAATGGTTGATTTACGTCCTCTTACATCACTTTAGGTCATTGACCCCTTCCAGAAGTTGCCGGCATCGAAAATCGAAACCATACCATATGTCGGGAATCATCTTTTTTCAAGAAATAATGACATTTTTGGTACAAAATTTGTTTTTTTAATAATCGTACACCACTGTAGTTCATTAAAACGAACCTGAAATTACGTGCATTGAGAAATGAAATCATAGTGCAAGTCAAACAACTTTACAAACCAAACGGTGAAAATCATGCTTTGAAAATTAGTGTTCAACAAATATCCGGATAATCGAAATGAAGAGTTTCAACGAAAAAAAATTGAATTTTCGATTTCGATAATCGATTTTTCAATTTTGATTTTTCGATTTCGATAATCGATTTTTCAATTTTGATTTTTCGATTTCGATAATCGATTCTTCAATTTCGATTTTTCGATTTCGATAATCGATTGTTTTCAATTTCGATTTTTCGATTTCGATAATCGACCTTTAAATTTTGTGAGGGTTCGTGAAAGAATTCGGGAACTCTAGGAAAAGTTTCAACCGTTTTCGGGATGTTTTCGGAGCTGTTCGGCAATTTCCGTGTGATATCCGGATAATCCAAATAGTATTTGGTATTTGGATATCCGGATATTTGTTTGAACACTACTACGTTTCAATAATAATGAAAGTTATAAATTTTAACATATTTTTATAAAATTCCGACATATGGTATGGTTTCAATTTCTCAGAGGCCTTCAGCAAAATTCGTTTTTTAACCAAGAAGATGACACTTTTGGGACCTGAACCTATTCTCATATGAAAGTAGAGGGTTCATAGTATACAAATTGATAAAAAAAAAAATTCCATATTTT
Organism: Pseudococcus viburni; assembly: GCA_033439095.1. Lineage (NCBI taxonomy): Eukaryota > Metazoa > Arthropoda > Insecta > Hemiptera > Pseudococcidae > Pseudococcus > Pseudococcus viburni. Next base: position 67,817 of record JAVBJF010000609.1, on the reverse strand, counting down.
TGGTCATTTTTTCTTAATTTGCGTTTTTCTCGAAATTTACTTTTCCGACATATGGTCGGGTATCCCTGGCTGCGTCTCATATTGTGATATTGTCAGGGGTCATTGACCTTGTTTAATTGGTGACCTTTTATCATAAAATCACCTTGGGTGAATTATTGGGTCATTGACCTTGTACAATGGATGACCTGTCTTTGGGAAACTGTTGGAAAATCATCTTTTGGTGTTGCCAGGGGTCATCGACCTTGTCTAATTGGTGATATTTCATTGTAAAATCATTTGGGGAACTGTATTAGTTCATTGACCTTGTCCAATTGATGGTCTGTCTTTGGAAAATCATCTTGTGATGTTGTCAGGGGTCATTGCTCTTGTCTTGATGATATTTCATCATAAAATAATCTTGGGTGAATGCATCGGTTCATTGCCTTGTCAAATTGGTGGCCCATTGGCCTGTCTTTGGTAAATCATCTTGTGATGTGGTCAGAGGTCATTGACCTTGCCAAATCGATGGCCTGGTGGCCTGTCTTTGGAAAATCATCTTGTGATGTTGTCAGGGTCATTGACCTTATCCAATTAGTGATCGGTCGCTGTAAAATCATCTTGGTTGGATCATCTTGTCCAAGTGGTGGCCATGTCTTTGGAAAATCATCGTCTAAAGTCAAAGGTCATCGACCTTGACCAATTATTAATATGTCATTAAAATATATTTTGGGGTCGATTTCTTGCATCATTGACCCAGTTCATGTGTTGGTCGATATTTAAAAACTCCTAGGGTCATTGTATTATAAACGTTTACTAATTAATAATCCATCATTAGAAATTATTTTGAGCAGTTTTCTTAGGTTATTGACCTTGTCAAATTGATCTAGTCATTTGATCATTGACATGGGTCATTGTATTCGATCATTAACCATTGCCTGATTAATAATTTATTATTGATCGTTTTCATGAACCATGTTCGTTGATTCTTGATGTTTGGTCGCTGAACATCATTACCATGGATCGTCTTTCAAATTTTAATCAGTAATTGGAACTATCACAGACCTTATTTGTTCAGTATTAGATCGTTGGACCTATGTAGTTTTCAATGTCTATCACTTTTATTGATTTTTTGGCATTTTTATTGATTTTTTGACACTTTTATTGATTTTTTGACACTTTTATTGATTTTTTGACACTTTTATTGATTTTTTGACACTTTTATTGATTTTTTGACACTTTTATTGATTTTTTGACACTTTTGTTGATTTTTTGACACTTTTGTTAACTTTTTGGCACTTTTATTGATTTTTTGACACTTTTGTTGATTTTTTGACACTTTTTATTTTTCAACACTTTTATTGATTTTTAACACTTTTATTGAATTTTTTAACACTTTTATTGATTTTTTTTAACACTTTATTGAATTTTTTAACACTTTTATTGATTTTTTGACACTTCTATTGAATTTTTTGACACTTCGACCCCCTAATGTTAAAACCGTCTAAGTGCCACTTTTTTCAAAATTGAGGTTTTTATAATTTTGGATTCAGTGAATCAAGCTGCATCGATTAAAATATAAAAAACGTAACTTGAAGTAATTTAAACCCTAAAAAAAAGAGTTTCAAATTTGCAAAGTCCATAAGCGCAATGCAAATTTTGTTACGTTTTTCAGCTCTCCTGTAAAAAACGAAAAATGGCACTTAGACGGTTTTAACATTAGGGGGTCGACTTATAGAATTTACCAGGGCCATATTGAAAAAAAAACAGGAAAAACAGTTTTTCTTTCTCTACTTCTCAAATTTCTAAAAAATGTATTGAACGAAAAAAAAGTATTTTTCGTTCAAAAAATTTGAAAAAATTGTACCCAAGTCGATAATTTTTGATTTTTTTGTCCCTTCAGTAATGCCAACTTTGATTCGTTATTAAATTACCCATTAATCATTGAATTTTGGTTCTTTTAAAAAATCTTAGGTATGTACTTACCTACTTTTCGATTTTTGAATTGGGAGATTACAGGTAAAATATTTTCTCCGAATACGTTTGTTCTCTTCATCTCCCTTCTCCACAAATTCATCAATATGGGTTAAATATCAAGAAAAATCGATTCAATCGTTCAACGTTTTTGTTTTTTTTTCGAATAAATTTTCATCACTGGGCAAAAATTATGATCAGATTTGAATCAAACGAGGATATTTCCGTATTATAAAAATTTTAAAATCAAAATATTGAAATCAAATTTAATGGGTTTTCTTCAATGAAAAAAAATTATCCCCGGCCTCCTCTTCTTTCAGCAGGTCTTCTGTATTCGCACACCAAAAAAAAACTCATTTCGGCCATAAATCGATCAAAAATACACTAGGGTTAATCAATCTCTCTAAATTCCCACTGCGTCTGCGTGCGATATATTCTCGCCTTTCAGCACACATCGTTTGATGGTCAATTCATGTCCGATATACGGGCATCGGTACCTCGCACCTCTCCTCCAAAGGTAGTAGACCTACTCGCACACTAATAATATATTGATATAAATACGAAGATACCCGGGACCACGTAGGTGTGTCAAGAAAAGGCAATTATATAGTTTGAATATTGATTACGTAATACAAGTTGCCAAAAAAGATACGTGATCGATGAATGCGAAAATGTAAAGATTGCCAGATACCGAGACGTGATGGCAGAAGTTATACACGTTGAATTTCAATATAATACGTATGTCTATGTACAACTTTAACCATTAATTTTTCAATTCGAACATCCGTTTTTTTTCCTCTTCTCTTTTTAATAACGGCGGTGCCCTGCTCCTCGCCGTTTCTCGTACTCGAACTGTTGTATTGACGTCTACTACCTCGAAGAGTTTATTTTCGACCGGCGAGTTGGTTTTTTTAATTAACAAGAGGCGAGTTTTTCTCGCCCCCTCGCTCGCCGTGAAAATACGTACGCACCACTCGTACTAGCTACTTGGAAAATTAAGCTAATTATGTTACGAGTGGCGCGTTGTTTGGATGAAAAAAAGTGAAGAATAGAAGCGCCAACTAAACAAGAAAAAGATTACTGTTCGTCGTGTTTTTGATTGTCGCAAAGTAGAGTTTTTTTTTTCTGCAACAGCACTTGCCACTTGGATCGTCTTCGCTGTGGTATAATTTTATTTAAATGGCGAGTCCGAGTGGAGATGTTTTTTGTCCGGAGTAAATGATTTTCCTCGTTGACCGAAAGTTTCGACGTCAAATACGTTTTTTATTTTCTTACGAAGAAAAAGTTTTTAAATCATTTTGTACTCGGTGCGAGCTACGAATACGGTTTATTTAGTCGGGTGTCTGGAGTATCGAAGTTACGTCTGGAGTACTTATTATGCTGCTGACAAAAGCTAAAATGCTACCGATGATTTTACGTTCGAGATGTCGATGTACGTAAACGTACGGTGTATATTTTATTGCAGTTTGAATTCGTTAGTGTTCGATGTCAGCTGAGGTTAGCGAACTGACGAACTAAATTATGAGTTTTCTATTTCCCTCCTTTACACCCTCCTTCTGTAAGGACGTCCCAGCGTCCGAAATTAATGATGTAGGATTTTGAATGAGATGCCCTAAAAACGTATGTGATGCATTTTTTAAAGCATTTTTCGTCGGTAGAGTGAGCATAGGCGTGCCCAAGGGGAGGGTTCAGGAGGCTCGAGCACCCCCTTGCTTGCCTAGAAGATTTTTCATGGTAAAATGTCAAAAAGAAGTGCATTTGTTGCTTTTCAAATGTGATTTTTCAAAAAAATTTTGACCTACATTTCTTGAATGAACATTTTATTCTCCAAATCTGAATCAAATTTTGTAAAATTTTGCGCCTTTTGAATCAGTGTAATAGATTTTACCGAAAATCACTCCTCAATTATTCGTCAGAAATGGTCAATAATTTTTGGCGGCAAGATTAGTGAAAAATCACTGATTTTGAGTGAAATTTATTTCACTGATTCAAAAAGGTGGGATTTTGCCCCAATTTGACAGATTTGGATTTTGAGAGTACCGAAGTTGCATTGATTGTTTGTTCCAAAAATCTAGAAATTTTTCAAATTTTCTCTGCTCAAATTTGTACTTGTATTATCCTCCTATTAAAAATGTTCCGAGTACGACACTTGAATAACATATTACTGAATTTTTCAACAGATTTTGACTACTTCTCCCCAATTTTTCTCTAATTCATCCTCTCCCTCACACAATTTCTGGGTGTGCTTATGAAAGGGAGAAAAGGAGACATCAGAACTTCCTCTGAGGCATTAGCAGGGCAGGATGGGCGAATCGACCTATTCACCTAGTTCTATTTTATTTCCAAAAATCGATTTGGTACATTGAAAGATAATTTCTGATTCCAAAATGACATCCTTATCGGACCTTATCCCTCTTCAGAGAGGCAGGCGTGATCTTGGAAAATGCCATTTTTACGATTTAAACGTCATCTTGGACATATTTCAATCAAATGAAATGAAATTTGGTGTGCACAAGGAGGATATTTCTTTTGAACATTATGAATTTTTTTCAGCCCCCCCCCCCCGGAAAATTACCCTGAAACCGGGTTTGAAATTTTCAAAAGCCAGAAAAAATAGCAAAAATGAGTGGACATTTTTTTCAATTCTCACACGTGTAAGGATGTATTCTGCATACCTTGAATTTTTTCAGATTTTTTGGACTGGTGGCGGTGGAGCTCTTGAAAATTCTCGAAGACGAGGTTTTGTTCATTTTTCATCGAAATTAAAGATAAAGAATGACCTAATCAAAAATCCAGCTTGAAATTTGCCTGCAACAGTTGAAATAACTACTCTATACATTATTTGAGCTACCGTTTTACTCAGTGTTTGAAATTCACTTTTTCTTATTCATTTTCCATGATCAAAACTATAAAATTACAAGAAATAAGTGACTTTTGAGAATCTGATCAAAATGACCCGGAAAATAGTGTTTAACTGTTTATCAGAATATTTTGAAGTGCTAAATGCGAATCGGACTTCATTTTTTTTATTTAATTATTTCTTCTCTCAAACTGTCTACTGGAAAGGAATGATTTTACTGCAAAAAAACACGAATTTTCAATTTTTTCCTCGAATTCTTCAGCCGAAGGATAAGAGAAGGGTTCTTTTTTGGGCAAATTTGAAGCAAGAAAAATGACATGAAAGAAGCCAAAAAATCCAGAAAATGGCGAGAATTTTCATTTTTTAGAGTCAATATTTTAAATTAGGTAGCTGTTTTGAAATTGAAATCAAACGCCAGGGGGAATGATAGCACGCAAGGCAAAACTTATTAGCAGAGTTAAACCGAAAGGGGCAACTTGCCCCCCCCTCCTCCTCACATTTGAAAAATTTTTTCTACTTTCTCAATTATAAATCAGTGAAAATTATCGAAAATCACCAAGAAACAGTCAAAATTGCAGCACAGGAGAAAATCAGTAAAAATTTTTTTACTGAAAACAAATCAGTGAGGAAAATCACTTGAAAAATCAGTGAAAATTCAGTGAAATGTATGAAATTTTCTGAAAAATCAGTGAATTTTGCTGATTTTTCCTGTGCTGTAATTCTGACTATTTATCAGTGACTTTTCACTGATTCAGAATGAGCGAGTAGGCGGAAAATTCTGATTTCAGTCAAAAATTTGCACCTCATCTCAAAACTCTAGTTTTTATTTCAAGACTGAAATATTGATAAAAAATGAAGAAATTTCTGCATTTTAGATGCCTTTTCTTTTTAGAAATTTTCGCCCTCGCTTCGCTCGGGTTCGATAAATTTACATATAATTTATTCTAAAAATAATTGCGCGAATTCTCTTCTCGTCTCGTCGCGTCTCTTCTCTTCTCTTCCGTCCCAGATAACTGAATATTTTGAAACGGAAAAATTCGCCTTTCTCATTTTACAGGAGACTTTGTAGCGATCACAAATGGAAATTTTCAAAAAAAATTGATTTTTTTGGAAGAGAAAGTATGGTGTCCTTTCCCCAGAAAACATGAAAAATTCAGGGAATTTTGGAATTTCCTAAAAATTCAAAAGAAGAAAAAACATCTTTTGGAAACTTTTTCTATGCTGTTTTTATGGTAAATTCTTCAAAAAAAAAAAATCGCCCTTGCTTCACTCCGTTCAAATTATCAAATCCCTATCAATAATCAGGTAATGTTTTGGCCTTTCCATGAAGCTATTTTTTCTAATTTTTTTTTTGTAATAAAAATTCGTCCTTGAGTTATGAATCTTTTGTTTTCACTCATGACTTGAAAAAATCGGCATTTTTCAAAAATGGAGTCAGAAATTTTGAAATTTTGCCCCCCCCCCCCAATAATCAGCCTTCAGTATGTCACTGATTATTACTAAATTAATATTCGCCTGATCAAATCAGCCAGTTATGCGTTATTCGAGCAGCCATTTTGCTCAAAAGTCTCAAAATTCATTTTCAACTGAAATTTTTTAAACTTTGAACGTTTTATTTTAGAGGAAAGGAGCAAATAAAAAATTTATGCCGAATTTTTTTTAGTGTTTCAAAATACTCGGATGAACACTATTTCAGTCTTTTTTGGATCATTTTGATTAAATTCTCAAAATTCACTGATTGGTCGTGAAAAATTAATATAAAAAACGAATCTGGCATTGGTTTTTCGATCTGGTCATTTCTTCTATTTAATTTTAGAAAAAAAAACTGGGTTTGAGAATTTTTGAAAGTAGCGCCGATCCAATCTGAAAAATTCAGCTGGTTTCATAACATCCAAGCACGAGAGTTTTTTTTAAAATTTCTTTACTCATTTTCCAATTTTATGGGCTTTTGAAATTTTCAAATCCTATTGCAAGGTCATTTGAAAAATACCCGAAATTACATGTGTAAAAATGTCATTTTTCATGTTCATATCTCCCTGAAAAGAGGCAGGGATATCATTTTTGAGTCAAAAATTATGTTTTATTGTATCCGATTGATAAAAAAAAAAAATGAAAAAGACGAAATAGACCAATTTATCTGTTTTACCTTGCGAGAGCTTTTTTTTTTCGCTTGAAAAGTATGTAAAAAGAAAGTACTATTTTTACTGGTTTTTCAGATCGAATTGGCGAAATTCCCTTCGCTAATCTGTTTTCAATTGCTCAACCATGACGACCACGAATAACGTTCTCGTGCTCGACTTCACTTCGCACTTACGTTAGCACCCGTCAATTAAATACACACTACAATAATCCGCAAACGTATCGCTCAATTAACTCGGCCATTTAATCGAATTTCAATTTATTCGTTTGTTTCAGAGAATCGAATGGCCACCGCTGGTAGCTCACGTTGATTTATGCACATTGAAAGGAAAAAATGACGTAAGTATTCGCACCGTTGTTTTCTTCGGTTTGTAAATAGTCGTCAATATTGCATATTTATCGTATTGTTTTAACGAAAGAAAATCTGTGTGAAAAAAATAGTGACCGAAATCGCCCGAGAATGAGACGCAAATAGAAATACAAATGAGACAGAGTGAGCCAGAAAATAGAATTATGCGATTTTTATTTATCGTATTGACGTATCTTCTCACAAACACGTGATTTCGTTAAAAAAAAGCACACCTCACTAGTCAGACAATCAACGTACTGGTTGAAAAGAAAATTTAGTCGCTGAAGTGAGAAAGAATGAGAAAGAGGTGGAAAAACAACACCGCCAGAGAACAATCAATGTACGAAGATTAAAAACCGATAAAAACCGTACGCCTTTTACGCTGATTCATCGTTTTATAACCTTGGAATTATAGCCAGGTATATCGAGTACCCACGAATTGCTCGCGTTTATAAAAATACGAAAATAAACGTCAGTCGGTGGAAAAAAAAGTGACACGATAATTATACTAAATAGCGAATTCGCCCTTCTGCGTTTACCTCTTTTTTAATGACGTATTTAGTACAATGCGAATCAAGTGGGGTGGAAGGCAAAAGGGGTGAAGTGGGTTTTAATTAACTTCATTCGATACTATGTATTTAATTTATGGCTGAACGTGTAATAGGTAATTTGGCGAAATTATGTACTCGATGTCCTGTGTATTTTGTTTCATTAATTTTTATTATTTTCGGTTCGTTATTTTTATTTAAATCGAGGAAATATAAGATGTTATTTTTCAGTCAGAATTAATTATCTGATTTTGAAATTGTGGCTTTTGAATTGACGTAAGTGGGAAATAGAGTTGGAAGATTGTATGTGCTGCCTTTGACGTAAACGACCACATAATGACCCAATTTCGAGGCAATATTCCTTCGTATAATTACTTACGTAGGTACGTATTTTGAGTTGAAAAATATGTACGGGGGGGGGGGGGTGAGCACATTAATGCATTAGGCCTTCAAATAAATTTAGGGCCAATGTTCTTGTAATTTCGACTTCAATTTGGGGGGGGGGGGGAATTTTCACAAAAATTATGCCAAAAGTCATCGTTCCATATTTGCCCCTCTTCCCAAATTGCGTTGAGGTAGCGTAACATTGGTCCAAAATTGGACTCAAGGTAGTATTTCTTGGCTTGAAATATTTGATTGAATTAATGAGGAAAATTACTGAATGATCGTTGATTGAGTTGGTTTCTGAAATTTAAAAGAACGAAATTTTTCGACGATTGACTTTCTGGAATACTGATTCAAATTTTCATAAATATTCAGTGAGGTGTTTATGAAATTACGAAAATTGAAAAATGGATCAATCAATCAATCAATCAATAGTTTATTTGTAATATATGGCATAGCCATTTTTACAATGTCTTAAGTACTATTCTTACATTATGCTAGGCGGAGGGGATCATTGGTTAATTGGAGGGATGGGTGATTTTCTATAGGAGAGGACAAGAACAAGGGTATGGAATATATTACATTAGCTACAAGCCACTTCTTCAATGTTGGGCGAAATTTTTTAAGGGGCAATGTTTTGAATTGGTTAGATGAAAGTCATGAAAAATTTTCGAAGTCTTGAATTCAGCTTGAAATTGACTTCCAAAAATCAAATTACGTCTAAGTTTTATTGGGGGGGGGGGGGGGGTAATTTATGAGCCAAGACGTAGAAAACTTGGAAATGTTTACAAAAAGGTCATGAAAAAATTATATAAACCTGCTCTAAAAATCTCAAAACAAGTGGGGTGTACGACCAGACTTACTCAAAATTTTGTATTTTTCATTTTCAAGGTCTCCTGTCATTCAAATTTTTTTTTTCAAATGATTTTAAAAATACCCCCTTTCCTATCCTCTTTGAGGGAAGGGGAACTCGTAAAAAAATTGAGTGAAATTGGAAGGTTTGGAGGGATAAGATTGGAAAATGCCAAAACATATCAAACCATCCTATATTCGAAGATATTTTAAATATTCAACAAAATTTTTAGAAATTACTGCCGATTTGTGGAAAAATCGATCAAAAACTCGTTGAAATTCTGGAAAATTCGCAAGATGGATTAAAGTTGGGCAATTTACTAAATTATAATCAAATAATTGATATATTTCAGGAAATTGAAGCAAATAGTGAACATTTTTGTTTTTTCAGATTCAGAAAAAAACTCGTCGAAATTGAGTATTTTTTGTGTAAAAAAATTGATCATTGTTGTGTTGAAAATTCTAATTTTCAGAATTTGATCAGGATTTAAAAACATTTTTCAAGTTGAAAATTATCCCACTCTCCTCCCCTCCCCTCTCCTTCGTGGGCAATGGGCATGAACTTGCAGGATTCTAATTTTTCAGCAATGTGGGTCGATTTTTTCCAGCCATTCCCCCTCCCTTAAATTTTCGCCGAATGATATCACTCTCCAAGTTTTCAAATTGATTTATTTCTAAGACTGCTCTCTTCACAATGTCTTTTTTGATTCATTTTCGATTCGAGGATCAAGGGTGATGAAACAAATAGACTAAGGAGAGGAGTGTTTTCTGAGGTACTCAAGGTTCCACCAAAATATCGAGTCTGTAAAAAAAAAAACGATATTTTCAATCTTTCTCCCTCCCCCCCTCCATCGAAAAAAAAATTCTGAAAAATTTAACAATTTAAAAAAATTAGATAAATAAAAATGATGAAATTTCTTTAAATTTCCGCCATGTCAGAAAAAAATTCATGTTTGGATATTTCATGTTATCGACAATTGTTAAACAATATATTCTCAAAATTCGTAATTTTTCTAAGATTTTTCTTTCGAAATTTTTCCAAGTTTTTAAAAGTTAGACAAAAGTTTAACAAAATGTCACATAAATTTACTTTAAAAAATGTTGAAAATAATTAGTTCTGTGGATTTTTTGATATTCTGTGCATATAGCACATTGAAAGGAATATTTCCTCAATTGGAGATTACTTCTAATTTTCAACAATTTTCAGCAAACATTTTTTGAGACCACAATTTTTAGAAAATTGACCTAATTAATCATGTAAGTTACAATTTTGCAAAATTTTGCAAAATTGTCAAACTTCAGAACTGGTTTCAGAAAAAATCTCAAAATTAGAAAATTAGAATTTTGGATTTCGATTACCAATTAGGGAATATTATTCACCATCCTCTTCCACTAAAGCAATGAGTTATAAAATTACACAATTTTCCAAAAAAAAATGCTCATTTTTGTTCCCTATTCCCAAACGCGGATCCCTTGGGATTCCCCCCCCCCCCACTGAAAATTGTTTGTTTATGAGTAAAAGCTTTTCGAAGGTAATTTTTTCAACGAATTTTTGTTTTTGTTTCCCTTATACGATTTTGTCTATTTTTTGTCTCCTATTTGTTTAAAACAAATATCTGCATGTCTTTGGATTTTTTCTTCCAAAATATTGTATCACTTTTCTATCTTTTATCGTTCAAACCGCATTTTTTAAAAATTTTCTGACATACTTATTATTTGCTTCTAATTTCAAAAAATCTAAAAAGGAATTGTCCTCCTGAATTTCATGTTTCTCCCGTTTTATCTCCCCAAATTTAAGTCTTCGTTCGGATTTATTTCTGTTGCTTTTTGTCACCCCTCCCCCCATCTATTATTTTGTAATTACATCTTTGACTTTTTGCCGTTGCCCTTAATTTTTACTATTTTTAACTCGGCTTTTTTGAAATTAAATTTTGCGATTCATTTTGGTCATTAAATTTTAGATCCATCCTCGTATTTCTGAATCCCAAGCATCTTGGAAACCTGTTCAAAAATCCCAATCTGTTGTAAACGGAAACCATTACGACGCTTGCCTACATCACACATCCTGGCGAAAGAGGAGGATTTTTCAATTTCAAAACCCACTCTCGACCTTGGCTCGTTTGGAATCAGTGTGTCGAAACCTTCCTTCATTAGCACGCTGCCATTTCCTCCCGCCTTTATTTCAAATTTCAACCACCGTTCGATCTTTGTCGAGCGAAATACGTTCGGTCGACGTTGGAGAACCGGTTCTCGACAATCGGCAAAAAACGACGTCAATTTCTCATCTCGTTCTGTCAACATCGCGTCGAACCATAGGAAAAAATCACAGCCGCCTTCCACGCGCGATTTTTTTCCACTTACTCTAAATTGAGCGAGTAAATACGTCTTGAGGATATTTCAACCGGCGCATGTGTAGTTGGGCGACGGAAATGTGAATTAAATCGTTACAAGACGTTAAGCAGGATGTCGTTAATTAACACGCAGCGGCCGCGAAGATTCACGTCGTTTCATTGCTCTATAAAAATTATGGAAGTCTGAGCCGAATTTTACTATCTTAAGCTGTGAGCTTTCAGAAGGGGACGCATGTTACAAATTGTAGGGCTTTAAATGCAGTTTTGAGATTTTGAATGGTTTTAAAATCCATTCAGCCGTTTTCAAAATATTAAACTTTTTGTATGTTTTTCTTTCAGAGTAGGTGGGTGGTGAGGAAAATTGGAATTTGAAAAAAAGGTAAAATTGCGAAACGCTTTAAATTTTGATTACTCAAAAACCTCTCGACTGATTGAACTGAAATTTTCAGGAGTGACAGAGGAAGGGCTTTTTCAAGTTTTATTTAAAATATCTTATTATATGAAAAGACTAACAGAATATCTTTTTAATACAACACCTCACCTAAAGATTTATAGTATCATACTAATAAGATTTAACGATTATTATCATGAGGATTATTGGATAATTACGATATGATTAATGAAAATAACTAAATTACGAGCTTCAAAAGAAATCAACACAGAGGATTTTGGCTTTTCATGGTTTATAAAGTTGAAAATTAATAGCTCTTTGCGAGTTAAACAACATATTTATAGTTATGATGAATGATTAAATTTGAAAGTTAAAAACATACAAATAGGAAAAGGGATAAGTATACCACAGCAGGACTCACTACTAATGTGCTTGCATCTTAAGCTGGCCCCAGATTATGCGCGTTTCACGATTCACGATTAATTCAATGAAAAAAAGATGAATTACGAATCACCATTTTGTCGATAATTCACAGTAGCGAAGAGTTTGAACGATAAGAAAGTTTGAACACAAAACGCGCAACGCAAAATCCTTTGACATTTTGTCAAAAACCCGCTCAGTCAAGCGATCGGGCGCACAACGCGCATCACAAAAAAACCGATTCGCGAATCAGTTTTTTACAGCGAATCAACACAAATTTTACTCTACACACTATTTGAACCGTGTTAAATCAAAAGAGACCCAGCGACATCAAAAATTTCACCAAAAAACAAACTTGAAAGTACGATAACTTCTGAAAAAGTTGAAGAAGGGATAATAAGTATGAGTAATATGAACTCTACCCGACTGACAAAATTTGAAAAAAAATTGAAAAAAACGTTAACGAATCGCTTACTAACGCTGGCGTCTTTTTGGAAAAAATCGCTGACGAAACGCTAACATTTTCGCGACGATTTCGTCATATACAGGGTGACTGAAAATTCCTTCCCCAAAAAAATTTAAAATTTCGGTAAAAAATTATTATTGATAGGGTAAATTTTTTTTGGTCATATTCTACTAATATAGATCGTCTTCTAATCTCTGTATAACTTATAACCCGAAAAAATTCAATACTGCGCAATTTTTCCCTTAAACCAGAGCATTAATTCAATAAGGCTGAATTAAATCACCTGACTCCAATTTGTGAAGCGTTGAAATGCAATCCTCCTTATTTCAAAATTGAACGCACTGTTTTCAGATTAACAGGGTTCAATTCAAGATTTTGAGGAACTCGCCACCTATCCACAGAAATTCCTAGATTTTATTCCACACAATTTTTAAATTTCGTTCGACTAGGTTTAGCTATAGCATTGTAAGCGAAAATCAAGTTATTCTTCACAAAGAATTCAAAAATGATTGAGAATTTTTGAAGAGGCCTGTGTTCGAATAGTAATGGACCAAGGATGCTGCCAGAGTTGAAATTTTTTGGATAAGTTAATTAGGGAATTTTTGCTAAGCATTTCTTTTTGGGAACTACTTTTCGGTCACCCTGTATTAGTTGGAAATTCGTTAGTTGTTACCTTATTACTCATAAAAAAATTTGAAAAATTTATGTCTCGTTAGGGATTCGAACCCGAGACCCTCGGCATAATAGGTGACCTCTCTAACCATTGAGCTATCAGTGCTATTTATCAATTTGCATTTGACAACGGTATTTTGGATTTTTTTAATTCTTTCTTGAGAATAGTTTACAATTTTGTTTACAATTCCTTGTCTATTGAAACAAATTCAAACTAACGAATTGCCAACTATAACACTGGTGAATTCGTCACGAAAACCTTAGCGTTTCGTGAACGATTTTTCCCAAATAAACGCCAGCTATAGTTAACGATTCGTCAACTAAAAATCGTTTACTCGACAAGAAATCGAGAGTCAGCTACAGTTTCGCTAGTCTCGCTAACAAATCGTCAGCAAATTTGTCAGTCGGGTAGTAACATTAATCTATCAGTAATTTACGTGTTCAGAAGCTTATTTTGTGTTCCCAGTGAGAAATACGTTAAAATCTCAGCACTCTCAAATTTGTCGCTTGGTCTCTTTTAATTTAACACGGTTCATTTGTGTTTTGCATCAAATTCACGTTTCGCAGGTAATTCGCGCATCAAAAATCACGCAACGCGCATAGTCTGGAGCCAGCTTTACTGTTCGAATCCTTGTTTTTGAAGGGTTTAGGGAGAGGAAGGAGAACATAAAATTTAAGGGAAGGCATAATTCAAATACTGGTTTTCCATGACAAATTCTCAATATTTCAAGAATTCTTTTGAGTAAAAATAATACCTATTCTGGGTTTTCTGCGGTATGGTAAAAATTTGGTGCTAATTCATTTTTAATTTCTTCTAAATTTGGACAAAAGAAAAGTAAATATATTGAATTTTAAGTAACGTGGCTGCAATTACAATATTTATCCTGAGTTTTTCCAATTTTGAAAAAATAATCTTGGAAGTTTCCGTGTCCTTAAAATATTTGGGTTGTAGTATAATTTAGGGTACAATCAAAGTCATAAAAGTTTTTCAATTTTGGGATCAGAAAATGGGTTGTAGGTGCTTTTTTTAAAAGGTTCCAACGGAGTTGCCATCTTTCAAGAGACCAGGGTGTTCTACAATAAAACTTTCAGCTCAATCAGTTGAGGTGTGTAGTCCTACAATAGGCTCAAAGTTTGTAAACAGCTTTTTAAAATTATTTATCTGGCCTCTTCAAAACATCTAATGACACATTGACAAAAGCAAATTTAATTATCTACAGTTTCCTATGCTGACTTTTTTGAGGGGCGCCTTCTTTACTCAAAAAACGGTTCCCAAAGGGCATAATGGGGGGGACCAAAACTCGAATTTTGCATTTTGGCATTCAAAATTCGATAAAAGGGCATAATCTGACATATTTTGGGTCGCTGATTCCGGATTTGGTCTTTGTTTTTCGATTTAAATCCCCTAGATGTCCCTAGGTACATAAGGATGCCTGAAGGGATGGGGAAGGGAAAGGCCAAAATTTCAATTTCGGCGGTAACTTGAAAAATGGCATACTATTATATAATTGGGGTTTCTGATTTGAAATTTGGTCTTAGTTTTCCGATTTCAACCCCCCTAGATTCCCCTATCGACATGTTGGGGCATAAGGGTCCAAAATTTTGAACTTTGGTATTAGGCCAAAATTTCAATTTTGTGTAATAACTTGAAAAGTAGCATTATTATGGAACCTACCTAGATGCCCCTATGGACATGAAAGGGAATGGAGATCCAAAATTGTGAAATTGAGTACTAGGTCAAAATTTTAATTTCGAGTAATAACTTGAAAAAAGGATTTCTGATTTCAAAGGCCTTAATTTTTCGTTCTGAACCTCCCTAGATGTCTCTATGGACAATAGACATGAGGGGGGATTGAGGTCCAAAATTTTGAATTTGCGTACTAGACCTAAATTTTAATTTCGAGTAATAACTTGAAGAGAAGCAATAAGTATATTATGTAATTTGGGTTGCTGATGGAATTTCAATCTGGCACGAGTCTATATCATTATAAACAACTCTAAAACCGCGGAATACGAATTAGGGTGGGGGAGGAGGCTGCCATCGACTATATTTTGGCACCTAGCGAAATTTTTCGCGAGCTCGATTAACGACGCTGTGACTACGAAGGGAGGGCAGGGGAGAGCGGAAGAAAATACCCCATTTCGAACCCGTTCATATTACGATCACGTAAAAAATAAGGCAATTTTCACTATTTCCTTATTATATGTATATTTAGCGGCCATAAAACGCACCCATTTATGGCCACGATTTGTCCGGAATCTCTCTTCAAGGTATGTACTTAGTTTTTCGATAAACTCGTGTGTACGACTTAGAGATGATTTTTCCTCTTGCGAGTCGTCTTGGTCGTAGCCCACGTGTTCGTCGACATCGCGAAAATTACAAGTCGTATATACGAATCGGTGGCTAATTCGTTTAAAGTACATATAGCGTACTATAAACTACCATTATGAGACGAAACGTTCGGTTTAGCTGGCTTTTTTCTTCGATGTACTTCCCTCTCACTTTGTCTTTGGCCCGTTTTGGACGCGGAAGCCTTTTTCACTCTATTCAAAACCATAGCGCGTTCGTTCAATTCCGTACAATTTATTATTTAGGTCAATTTCATTATCTGACAACTCACGCGATTCCGTATCACCACAGTTCGCCATCACGTATGGTTTAGCAGACCTCCTCTCATTCTGGTGGTCGTCGGTGTCGCATTAGATGACGATGTCCGAAACCGCGACCGTTTTGCCAAAATGGCGATGTATTTTGCTACGGAAGTCAACAATTGACCCCTTCTCGTGGCCTCCCACGGTTCTGGAAGTATTTAAATTTTGGTGGGGGTGTCAAAATTCCGCATTGCCAGAGTTATGGGATTTGTAAAGTTTTTCCCGCGGATGCGGAATTTTTTAAATTTTAGGTAAAAATTTTTAATTTTTTGATGCCGAGTACAAATTTTGAAATTTTTGGTTCAGAAATTAGTTGTTTTGTGACTGAAAAAAATGGCATTTTATGCTTTGCGATTCGGTCGATTTTTATTCGTGACTATTGACATTTTAAAATTTGAATTGAAATCTCGCTCGGTTTCAAAACTTTTTTAATACATATATTGCCTCACATAGTGTTGCCATTTCTAGCAGAATTATGCCAAAATTATGCTAAATCACGTAAAGATTTTTCGTTTCCTTTTTGGCTTTCTGGCATCATTAAATTATGCCAGGAAGCCAAAAACGTCAAAGAAAAAAATTATGCGTAATTTGGAATAATTGCTATAAATGGCAACACTGGCCTCACATTACTTATTAGTTTTTACAAAAATTGAGATATTTGATCGGATGTAAAAATTTTGATTGGAATGGCATTTTTGGTTAAGATGTGAGATTTTTAATCAAAAACGTAATTTTTTAGTCCTAATGAAATTTTCTTACAATTTGAGATAACTTCTGGTCAAAAAGAGAAATGTTAGTCAAAATGAAAAATTTTTGTTGAAATGAGAATTTTTCGTCAAAATGAGAATTTCTGGTCTAGATGAAAAATTTTGGTCAAAATGATAATTTTTAATCAAACAGAATTTTTGGTCAAAATGAAATTTTTTAGTAACAATGAGTTTTGATCACAAAATGAGTTTTTGGTCAAAATGAAAGTTTTTGGACAAGATGGAAATTTTTGGTCCAAATGAGAATTTTTGGTCAAAACGTGAACTTTTATAAAAAAGGAAAGTCTTGAGTCAAAGTAAACGTAGTTGGACAACAATGGAAATTTTTTGTCAAATTGAAACTTTTGGTCAAAAATGAGAGTTTTTGATCCAAAATAAGAGTTTTTGAACAACATGAGAATTTTTGGTCAAAATGGAAATTTTTGGTCAAAATGTGAATTTTTGGTCAAAATGTAAAGTTTTGGTCAAAATGAAATTTTTTAGTAACAATGAGTTTTGATCACAAAATGAGTTTTTGGTCAAAATGAAAGTTTTTGAACAAGATGGAAATTTTTGGTCCAAATGAGAATTTTTGGTCAAAACGTGAACTTTTATAAAAAAGGAAAGTCTTGAGTCAAAGTAAACGTAGTTGGACAACAATGGAAATTTTTTGTCAAATTGAAACTTTTGGTCAAAAATGAGAGTTTTTGATCCAAAATAAGAGTTTTTGAACAACATGAGAATTTTTGGTCAAAATGGAAATTTTTGGTCAAAATGTGAATTTTTGGTCAAAATGTAAAGTTTTGGTCAAAATGAAATTTTTTAGTAACAATGAGTTTTGATCACAAAATGAGTTTTTGGTCAAAATGAAAGTTTTTGAACAAGATGGAAATTTTTGGTCAAAACGTGAATTTTTATTAAAAAAAAGGAAGTTTTGAGTCAAAGTTAAAGTTGTTGGACAATTTTTTGTCAAATTGAAAGTTTTGGTCAAAAATGAGAGTTTTTGATCCAAAATAAGAGTTTTTGGACAACATGAGAATTTTTGGTCAAAACCAAAATTTTTAGTCAAAATGTGAATTTTTGGTCAAAATATAACATTTTGGTCAAAATGTGAAATTTTGGTCAAAATGTGAAATTTTGGTCAAATTGTGACTTTTTCGTCAAAATGTGAATCTTTCGTCAAAATGTGAATCGTTGGTCAAAATGTGAATTGTCGGTCAAAATATGTATTTTTATAAAAATGAAAAGTTTTGGGTCGAGAGTTTTTGGTCAAAGATAAGTTTTTGGTCAAAATAAATTTTTTTGGTTGAACTGAAAATTTTTGGTCAAAATACAAATTTATGGACAAAATGGAAACTTTTGGTCAAAATAAGAAGTTTTGATCAAAATGAAAATTTCAGGACAAAATGAAAAAATTTCGGCCAGAAATGAATGTTTCTGGTCAACATGAAAATGTTTGGTCAGGTTTTGTTCACAATGAAAACTTTTGGTCGAAGATGAGAGTTTTTGGTTTAAGAGGGGGGATTTTTGGTCAAACTGATAGTTTTAGGACATTATGTATTATGCAATGGAAAAATTTCTGCCAAAAATCAGTGTTTCTGGTCAATATGAAAATTTTTGGTAAGTTTTTGGTCAAAACAAAAGTTTGTGCTCCAAGTGATATTTTTGGTTAAAAATGAGATTTTTAGTGTGGAATGGCAGCTTTTTGTCCACACTCAAATTTTGGCTCGAGAGTGAATTTCTGGTCAGAAGTTGAATTCTTAGACAAGCACACGATTTTAGCTCAAAAATGAGATTTTTAAGCAAAAATAATAATATATGTTTGTCAAAGGTAAGATTTTTGTCGAAAGTAAGTTTTTTTTGTTGAAAAGTAAGATTTTAATGAAACAAAAGATTTTTTCAGAAATGAGGATTTTTTGTCACCTTAAAATACCTGTAAGATATCTGTTATATTTATGACTTTTGAATCGAAATCATGACATTTTTTGTGGATTTTTCCCTTCCAAGTTTTGAATTGAAACTAGGCTATTTTTTTACGATTTATATAACAAATTTTGACTTTCCCGACTTCGTTAGTGAGATTTAAATTAAAATTGTGATTTAAGTTCCAAGACGTTTTTTGCAAACTTTGACTTTCCTAACTTTTTACGAAGTGTGAATTTTTCTGGTCAAAAATGGGTTTGAGATGAGACGTTTGAATCAAAACCATAATTATTTTGAGGTTTTTAACATTTAACGTTTAGAGTTTCAAGGTTTTGACAAAGTTTTGATTTTTTTAGATCTTTTTGTTTGAAAAAAGATTTTTTGATTGTTTTCTTGTCTTAATTATGTGCGGTTTTCAAGAACAGTTCGATTTTGATTTCAGGATTAAAATGATCACTTTTTCTACGATCTTCAAAGATCTAGAATTTTCAAAATTTTGAATTTAAGATGATCATTTTCACCTTTTTCGCTTCTGTTTAGAATTTGTTTTTAATTTTTCATAACTCAGATCCATTTTGTCAATATTGCAATTTTTTGTCATTCTGAGGTATTCGGTCACTGAAAAAATTTTCAATTATAAAATAGGCCTGTCTCACGGACCGACGACGTTTCAATGAAAAAACAGGAAGTGATATTACGTAAAATGACTGCCATTCGAGTATTAAATCGTGAAAAACTTCGAAGAATTTTCGCAGATTTTATTTGGCCATTTTTCGCGGTGAAAAAACCCATCGGGCAATCGTTACCTCGTAATTTTACGGTGGTAAAAGACAACGAACAAAACGGCCCAAAACCTGTGTGCTGAGAGTTTTCGCCGGACAGCATTGCCCACTGTCCACGTCCGGCGCATATCTCCATGCTCGCCCCCCCCCCTTCTGACATTTTCCCTCTCGGAATCGTTATCTTTGCAAAACGTTGGTCGTTTTTTCTCTACTTTTTTTTTATGCGAGTATTCATAAATCATACTAGTCGCATCCTTTGGGGCCAACATTTCTTATGGTTTGGCAACGGCGTGATAAATTCTTAGCTTCTTTTTTTTCCGCCGTCTGTTCGGGACTCGCTCGGAGCGTTAGAGCTGTATAGAAGTCGTAAACGCGAAAATTAAATGTTTTCCGAATCGAATGCGTTTTATGGAATATATTTTTTTCATTGGCACCATCGATCGCGCAAGCCGTTAAATTATTACTATGGAGCATTTCGTGTGTACGTATCGTTATTTTTAGAATTTTATTAAAACGACGATGGCTGCGGCGCGATGCTGATGCAGCCGCGAATTCAACGCGGAGAGATGTTTAATACGGAGGCAGCGGCAACGCGAAGTTTATAATACCGGAGCCAAAATGCACCGTAGTTCCTTTTTATAGTATTTCTTTTCTTATTCGGCTATTTTTTCCCCGAGAGTAATTATATGAGGGAGCTGCGATTTGTCTCGGGTGCCGAGAGCGTCGTGAGAAATTACCCGTCAAACGGTGTTTGTTTTAGTGTCAGCTGCAGTGGGTGGAAAACGCACCCTGTATGGGTTCCAGCGGTACGAAATCATTAGTCATTTCGAGAGGAATCGAGATTTTCTGAGGGAGTCCGAAAGTACGGCGCATCATCGGATGGGAATTTTTTCAAAGGTGGTTTGTTCGGTAGTCACGCGTGATTGGTGAACGTCTGGGTAATGATCCGATAAGGAACTGGTTGGTTAATTTTTGGGTAAAAATGCGGTAAAGACGATTGTTTTAAATTAATTTTAGTCCAGGAAGTGTCGGAGAATTTGGTGTGGCTGTTGTGGTGAGAGAAAAACAAGAAAGTGTTTTGGATAAGAAATGTTTCGTCGTATTTTCACTTGAAACATTGATTGGGCCAGAAAAATGAACATATTATTGCCCCTGCACTGCAAATGTTGGGCAAGTTTATGTGGCATGGTGGAAGACTCCATAATGTATACCCTGTGAGACCCTGTGTGTTTGAGTGAAGTGAAAAAAAAAACTGAAGGTCTTTTGCGAGCATTGATGCATAAATTTTCAAGCCTCAGTTTTTCCCTGAAAAATTCAAAATGAAATACACAAAACATCAAAAATAGCCCAATTTTAAATTGATTTCACGATAGCAAGGAATTTAAACATTATGAGTGGATTTTTTTATGTTTAATAAAGTTTTCCAATTTAAAGAATAATTTAATTTAATTGAATTTTCTAAATTTTGAGAATTTGTTTGAAAATAGGAACCAATAAATGGAAAAAAGGCCAATGGCGCCTCCCTTCCCCATCCGTTTTGGTCTTCTACGGAAACTACTCTCTGAATATGAATCGGTTAAATTTGGTGATATTCTGCCTATTTGAACAAGTGGAATTAATTTTACTAAAAAAAATCACAGTTTTTCAGTGAAATTAATTTTTTTGCAAAATCACTGGTTTTCAGTGCAATGGATTTTTCTGAAAAATCATAAATTTTCAGTGAAATGAATTATTCAGAAAAATCACTGGTTTTTAGTGAAATTATTTTCACTAAAAAATCACTGATTTTCAATGAAATGAATTTTACTGAAAAAATCACTGATTTTCAGCAAAATAAATTTTAGCAAACACTTATTGATTTTCAGTGAAATGAATTTTTCTGAATAATCATCGTACTGGTTTTCAGTGCAGTGAATTTTTCTGAAACATTATCAACTTTCAGTGAAATGAATTATTCAGAAAAATCACTGATTTTTAGTGAAATTATTTTACTAAAAAAAATCACTGATTTTCAGTGAAATTATTTTACTAAAAAAATCACTGATTTTCGATGAAATGAATTTTTTTGAAAGATCGCTGATTTTTAGTAAAGTGTATTTTACTTTAGAAAATCACTGAGTTTCCGTTAAATAAATTTTACTAAAAAAATCACTGATTTACAATGAAATGAATTTTACAGAAAAATCACAGATTTTAAGTGAAATAAATTATACTGGAAAAATCACCGATTTTCAGTAAAATAAATTTTAGTAAAAACTTATTGATTTTCAGTGAAATGAATTTTACTGAAAGTTGATTTTCAATGAATTTAATTTGCTGAAAAATCACCGATTTTTAGTGAAATGGATTTTACTGAAAAATCACAGATTTTCATCAAATTCAGTTCACTGCTTCAAAACGGCAAAATTATACCAAATCACTGATTTAAGAATTTTTAGAGAGTGTGAAATAAATGTTTGGAATTTCCAAAGAAATTTGACGGTAATGACTTTTTTTTTAAAATATTCAAGATGTTCGCTGGGTACAAAAAGGCTAAAAAATGTTGAAAAAATACGAATTTCTTAAAAACAAGTTCTAAAGTATAAAGATGCCTGAAAAAAGTACGAATTTTTGCCAAAAATTTAGAAAAGAGTCCGAAATTTTCTCATTTTGTTTTTTTTTGTTTTTTTTACTTCTTGGCATATTTTTTTCGTAGTTTGGTTGAAATTATCGCAAAAGCCGAAAATTACTTTCTGTGATCACTGAAATATTGTAAAAAATATGGAATTTTAGCTTTTGATTACCTTTCTCGGTAAAAATGTTATCCTCGCTTCGTTCGGGCACAATATCTCGGTTAACAAACTGACCGATGTTTTTCGAAATTTTATAAGCACTTTTTCTTGATGCATCCTCCCTCCCCCTCATTTGATTATTTATTTTAGCGGGGCGAACTGGAGAATTGGCAGAGGCTTGCATGGAATTTAACGATTCGAAGCATAGGTGTAATTTTCTAGGGGAGGGATGAGCAAAAAAATTGTAAAAATTTAAAACTTTCGGTCCGAAAAAAGTCTAAAATTTAATTTTTATGATTTAGAAAATGGGAAAAATGCCAATGGTTTTCAATTCATTTCGATCTCCAGCCCTCCGCTTGTCGTTCTGACCTCTCTAAATCGGAATCAGTAAAGGCGAATTTCTGTTTTTTTCAATCGGTGAAATAAATTTCACTGAAAATGAGTAATTTTCCATTAATCTTTCAGTCAATATTTACCGGGTTTTTTGCTGATAAATTGTGAATTAAGTAACAACTATAAGAATAATCGGTGATTTTTGAATAAAAGATCTGTGAAAAATGACTGATTTTCTGTTTGAGATTTTACGAGGTTTTTTTTAGGTGCCTCGATATTTTATGCGTCCTCGACCAATTTTTTGAGAAAGTCCGGGCTATTTTATATAATTGGTCATTTTTTGCACTCTCCTTCCAGCCGGATCTGTTCCAACTCCGGGTAATGGAGCCAAAGGTCTTTGAAATGAAACCAATTTTGAAAAAACTTTAGTTTTTCGTAATTTTTTGTTAACCCCTTCTCCTCCCTTGGCATCTAATCTAGCGATAAATATTAAAATGTTTAATTTTCTGCCTTTTTTAAATAAGTTTTACGTGAAAATGAAATCTCTTACGAAAAATTGCTAGCCAAATCACCTAGGTGCAGACATATCTTCAATCTTCATGAAAAACTGTATTTTTTTCGAAAATGATTTCATTACGAGGACTCTTAGCTCCATTCCTGAAGGTTGAATGAGGCTGAAGGACACAAATTACAATTTCAAGTAAAAATACTGCAGCCAGATTGATTTTTTAATCAACTGCAGAGTGTTTTCCAATCGAATGAAACTGATATGTCTTACAATGGCGGCTCTTTTCCCCTTTTCGTATCCCTTTTACTCGTATATTGTGTTTCGATCCACCACCGAGTAATTTGGCATGAAATATCAACCGCATGTACATTAATAATATTACACGTATAGTTGGTATTCCATAAATTCGTGTACTGTTTATTGAGAGAAAATTTTTACCCTCGTGTTTCAGGACGAATGTCAGAATTACATAAGAGTGGCGGCCAAAACGAACAATTCAAAGGCTTTGCTGGTTTGCGGAACCCATGCTTTTAAGCCTCTATGCCAAGAATACGATATAAATCAAGTAAGTTGAAAGCAGCTTTCGTTTCAACCGCATATATTTGTACAGCAGTACGTATGCAATGGACATATGAGCTGTAAATGTGTTATAATAAAGCGTGGCTGCTGGTGTAATAATTTTTACTCTGTATTAATGTGAATGATACCTCGTCAACTTATCGGTTTTAATTTATTGTGTCGTAGGGTATCCCTAAAATTACCAGAAGCATGACTGGCGTTGGAATGTGCCCATTTGACGCGACCCATAACAGCAGCATTATTTATACCGGTAAGTGAAGGAAAATTTTGGTCATTTTTAGAAAATTCTAATCTCGTGTTTATCACAATCAAAAAATTTCAGGGGTTTGAAAATTTGGCTCATTTTTCATGAAGGGGAGGTATAGTGGAAAGAAAAAATCAAAAAATAGTTCGAAAAATTGTATAGTATGACACAAAAGTCTCATCAACGGGAAACACTTCTCAGTATCTCAGAACTGATAACATGCCCAGACGGTTCAAACGGCTATGTATTTTTGGCGACGAGGACATTGAAAATCGATAATCAAACAGTCCCTGCTATAGGGTGTCCACAAATTGAGAAACTGGTTTGGGTCAAAAAATGGGGTCCGTTTTTTTATTGAAATAAAGTCTACACACTGACGGGATTAAAATATGATATATTTTTTTGAAACCGGTTCAGTAGTTTCGAACCAGTTGTCAATAATATTCAAAAAAGTGGAGGTACAAAAAAAAGTTTAAAACAAAAGTTGTAGAGAATTAAAAAACAATAATTTTTTGTTCCATTACTTTTTTTTCATCTTACAATGGAAAGAAGTCGTACAAAAGGTTTCAGTATAATTTGTTCTCTTTCAAGCCATAACTCTTCTCCATTGCTAGATGTAAAAAAAGTTACAGAACGTGAAATGTTCAGTTTTCAATTCTCTACAACTTTTATTTGAAACTTTTTTTGATATCTCCACTTTTTTGAAACCGGTGCATGAACGTCGATAACCAGTTCTCAAAACAAAAAGTGGAGATATGAAAAAAAGTTCGAAATAAAAGTTGTAGAGAATTAAAAACTGAACATTTCACGTTCTGTAACTTTTTCCCCATCTACCAATGGAGAAGAGTTATGGGTTAAAAAAGAATAAAATTATACTCGAGTCCTTTCTATGTACCATGACTTCTTTCCATTGCAAGATGGAAAAAAAGTTTCAGAATATAAAATGTTCAGTTCTTAATTCTCTACAACTTTTATTTCACTTTTTTTTTGATATCTCCACTTTTTGATAACTTGTTATCGACTTGGATAGCAAAAATTATACTCCAACCTTTTGTACGACAACTTCTTTCCATTGCAAGATCAGAAAAAAGTTATAGACCGAAAAATGGTCGTTTTTTAATTCTCTACAACTTTTGTTTCAAACTTTTTTTCGTATCTCCACTTTTTTGGATATTATTGACAACTGGTTCGAAATTGCTGAACCGGTTTCAAAAAAACATACCTATCATATTTTAATTGCGTCAGTGTGTAGACTTCATTTCAATTTAAAAAAAAAGGACCCATTTTCTGACCCAAACCGTTTCTCAATTTGTGGACACCCTATAAGAAGGACTAGAAGTTTGATTATCGATCTTCAATGTCCTCGTCGCCAAGAATACATTGCCGTTTGAACCGTCTTGGTATCTCTTCTCAGTTCTGACGTGAGATATTGAGAAGTGTTTACCGTTGACTACTGTATGGACCTTTGAATGTCTTCAGAAATTTTACTCGAATGAACGAAGAACGAGTAGCTTCATTGTGTGTCCTCGAGCAATATTTTCTTATTAAATTTTGTATTTTAATTCCAGATGGACACTTGTATTCTGCAACTGTGGCTGATTTTTCTCGCAACGATCCGCTGATTTTCCGAGAACCTTTGAGAACAGAGAAATCAGACATGATTCAATTAAATGGTAAATTGTATTTTCGATCAATTCGTTGCTTCGAAAATAATCCATCATCTATAAACTTTAACTAATTATTATTTCTTCGATCTATTCCTCTAGATCCAAATTTCGTCGGTTCCCTGTCTTACGAAGATTACGTTCTATTCTTTTTTCGCGAACCAGCCGTCGAATATATTAATTGCGGAAAAGTACGTATAACTGAAAATACCTCCTTATACACTTTGAATAATGGCATTTGGCAACGGGTGTAGGTATTTCGTGTCGAGGCAGTGAGAGAGTGAGAGAAAAAAAGAAGAGACATAGCCCTCTCTCGAAGGTAATTACGAGAGAGGCTCGATTATATTTGCATAAGGAACATGCCGCGAGAA
This sequence comes from Pseudococcus viburni, assembly GCA_033439095.1. Lineage (NCBI taxonomy): Eukaryota > Metazoa > Arthropoda > Insecta > Hemiptera > Pseudococcidae > Pseudococcus > Pseudococcus viburni. The sequence continues at coordinate 41,862 of JAVBJF010000609.1, read as the reverse complement.
TTTGTCTTTGTTAAGCTGCTCGCCGAATAAAGGAGGCGCGAAGTCATTAATTTTTTTGCTGCTGTTGTTATTGTTATTATCGAGTCGTGTATAATTAATATCGCCGGCTGAACAATACAATATGATGGGCTTTATTTATAGACGAGAGTTTTAGAGGTGTAGTTGGAATAGAGACTGTGTTGAGCACGTGCGACGATGCGACGATGAGCCCGCGAGTCGACGATTATATTAATAATGAAGCTGATTGATCCTTTCGATGTTGCAGATTATCTATTCGAGAGTCGGTAGAGTTTGTAAGAATGATAGAGGAGGCTCGTATATGTTCCATCAGAAATTCACGACGTTCTCGAAATCCAGACTGAATTGCTCATTGCCCGGAGAGTACCCGTTTTATTTCGACGAAATACGTGAGTATACCTATCCAAGTATACAATATGGTCACATGGTGTTTGAGACGGTGGCGTGATTCAGGAGAGGAGAGGAGTCAAATAAAAAATATTTTCTCAAAATATTATTCCAGAAGTTCAGTGGAATCCATTGATGATTAATTTTTTTACTTATAATAATTTTTAAATTTTGTCAAGTTCAAATTGCTCTATCATAAACATCTCAAAGTTACCTAGAATAGTTTTTGGGGATATTTTTAAAAATTGTGCGACTTTGCTGCTAACCGCATTTACATCATTTTCATAAAATTTCAGTTGACAGCAGTGTTTTATAAAAGTGATGCAAGATTTACTTCAGCGATGAAAAAATGTTCAGGCTTACTTCTCAAGCCACTGAATGAACAACTTAAATTTTATGGAAATGGTGTTAATAAAAATGTAGTTGGCAAAGCTTCCATTAGCATTTTTTGAAAAATTTGAGGGTTGTCTGTGAAGTAGTCCACAAAATGCCCTCACTCAGAGAGGAATGAAGCTACAGCAATTGCCAGTATACCGCTGGAATCGTTGAAGTCTTGGGTACAATTTGGTATATACATATATATTAATGATTCTCATATAGTGATTCGTTTTTTGGTGACAACGAGTTAAAGAGTGAGAAAAGGTTCTGGGGCCGGGCCCTTGAAATGGAATCAAGAATTTAATTGAATATTCAAGTTTTACGAGGAAAAATCGTTGAAGAAATTCATTCTTTGCTATGTGAAATGTAAAGTAGTGATCCTGTGACTGTTCTATGGTGTCAAAATGGTGCTCCAAGTTTGAAACTGGCTGTATACAGATATCAAAGAGAGTGATTACAGGAGACTAGTTCCCCACAGATTTGACCAGTAATAAAATGAGTAAATGGGTTAAGTGTACATGAGCCTCTTACAAAAGTTTTTGAAATTATAACTACAAAAATTTCATCTTGAACTTCTTGCTGCAAAAGCAGGCATTTTACCTTACAATGCATACCCACATATTGCCAAACCTGTTCACTTGTTATAGGATGAGAATCTATAGAATATCAAATCTCAGCCTGGACCTTAGTCTGTGTGACTGACTTGCTCCCAAAATTGAAAAAAATTTAGGACAACCTTTGCATGTTTAAATCAAATGAAGAGTCATGTGAACGAGAACTTTTTCTCATTTCCTTTAATCCCTTTAAATCACTGTCACCAAAAAACTAATCACCATATTTAGACCAAATTGTAGCCAAAACCACAACGTTACTTTGGTAATCACTATAACTACATTTTTCTCTGTGTGAGGACATTTTGTGTACAACTCTGCGGACAACCCTTGTATGATCAAAAATTGTATTAACTAAGAAACATTAATGCCTTTGAACTTTCCAACAAAAAGTAGTGTATCCACAGGAAGGAAAATATATTGAATGCCTAATAAAAGGTTTGAACAACATTAAAATTTAAAAAAAAAATGTGTAGACTTACCCCTACAAATGAACTTTGAGGCCTGTGTAGAACATACCTATGGGCTGAAAACAAATATCTCTGCTTGCAGTCGAAGATCACAAGTACCTTCCCATCACCCTGATAAATTAACCTGGTTAGCGATATGTTACCTACAATTAAGCAAATTAGCATTATAAGCCAAAGTGTTTATAACAAGATTTTACTGTATGGAGGTACTTGGGTTGTCATGTCAAAATCCAGGTTTTCAAGGTCGCTGAGCATGAATTTTGGGTTAAATTAAAATAGCAATTTAATCAATAGCCAGTTGAAAAATTGAATATTTTTGTGTAGGGATAATGTAGTTACCCCCTTCTCTCCTTTTCATGCTGTTTTGTCTGCGCTAAACTGAAACAAGAGAAGAGAGGTCAGGCTGTCTAAACATTAATCTGTGATTTTTGAATTTTTCACATTTCAGAGGATGTAAGCACCTTAGTTGACGGAGAATACCTTGGTAATCCAGATCAGCTCATATATGGTGTGTTCAATACACCAGTCAATGCAATAGGAGCTTCAGCAATCTGTGCTTTTAGCATACGTGATATCATGAATACGTTCAATGGATATTTCAAAGAACAGGAGAACTTTCATTCAAATTGGTTACGTGTACCTTCGTACAAGGTGAGTAATTTTCAAATTGTTTTATCATATTTTTGGGTAAACGTTACAGGGGCAAAACGATTAGTTTAATGAGATGGGGAAAAATTGACTATTCCTGATCATGACTGAAATTTTTTTTTCACTCATAGCACAATTTTCCCTCCTTTTTCTTATAATGCAATTTTGTGACTATTGGAGGGTGAGGGTGACAAGCTGTAGGGCGTTCAGATTTAATCTAGGTAAAAAAAAAACAACACAGAGTAAACCCAGAGTACTGTGACATCATGTTTTACTGAGTGTTGTTTCATAAATGAACGATGTGAAGAACTACACATTGTACCGGGTGCTTGATTAATTCTGGCTCCCCCCCCCCATTACTTTTTGTGTTAAAAAATCATAAGTTGGCAATATGTAAACCGATAAAACAAATTGCAGGAAGTACTTCCAAAGTGCCAACTTTTGATTTTTAGCTGTTTTTAACACTAAAAGTATCGGGGGGGGGGGCAGAATTAATCGAGCACCCAGTATATGCACACAAACACACTAACATGTTATCCACAATTCTATCAACCAATTACACTGTGTTTATAATGCGGCAATTCCGAGACCAGTGTAAATTACACAGCGCAGAGTGCAATCTCAATGTTTTTGAACGCAATGGGGTAAAAGTAATGACATCACAACTAAAACGCAGTGTTATTTCTAAACGGTTTACTTTGTGTAAATAACATAGAACAATGCAGATTGTGTTATTGTCACAGAGTAAACAAATGTAAACCATTCAGAAATCTTTCTGGGTTTTAGTTATGACATCATTACTTTTACCCCATTGTGTTCAAGAACATTCAGAATGCACTCTCGTTATAAACACATAGTGGTGTGATCAGTTAATAGAATTGTTGTCAAAAGTAGGGGATGTTGATAACATGTTTGTGTGTTTGTGTGAGTGTACCATGTGTAGTTCTTTTTCATGTCGTTCATTTTTGAAACTAATCACTCAGTAAAACATGATGTCACAGTACTCTGGGTTTACTCTGCACTGTTTTTTTTTACCCAGAGTAAATCTGAACGCGCGCCTGCCTGTTCCCGTCGCCCATCCTATGGTCCAGCTCTGATTCATCTGATTGGTAGAGATGTGGGCGGAGAATAACCAGTCGGTTATAACCGGTAGTTTTCATGAAAATGACCGAAATTTTGGTAGTTTTTACCTCCGGTGGTATTCCAACGGTTAACCGGTTATTTTTTCAACCCTCCGGTTATTGAAAAAAGCAAAAAATAGAGTCTAAAACTGTGAAAAATGGTGATATATATAAGAAAAAAAAAATCAATTTATCAAGTATTCATTATTCAGTGAATCAGTATAGCCAAATGTACTAACAATAAAAACAGAAAAAACGTATAATAGGTATAGCATCGTTTTTCTTCAGTCTTTTCATTTTTTGCTATATTTTGCATCTTTTTTTTTTGCGGTTAACCGGTGTACCTCCGGTAGTTTTTGAGAATCGCGGTTACTCTCCGGTTATTTTTTCGCAGTTATTTTTTTCCTCCAGTAGTCAAAACTACCGGTTATCCACACCTCTATGATTGGTTGAATTAAAATGCATTGATTTTCTTTTAATCTACATAGTATTTACTTCTGTAGATCGCTTATTTGAAATTTCTTTCACCACAGGTACCAACACCTAGACCAGGCACTTGTTACAACGATACCAGAACGTTATCAGACAGTGTAATAAATTTCGCTAAAATGCATCCACTTATGGACGACGCTGTGCCAGCATTTCACAAACATCCAGTCTTTGTTCGAGTCTCATTGCAGTAAGTCAACTTCCATACGGGTTTTCTATGAGAATTATCACATGGGCGAGAAGTATGCTGAGGTAATCTTTCAACTCGGGTTACGTTTCAGGTACCGTTTATCAGCCATCGCAGTCGATTCCAAGGTGAAAACCATAGACGGAGAGAAAATTGATATTTTATTCCTCGGAACAGGTAAATATAATTTTGACAAATATTTTTAATATCAAAGTACCTAGGCCTGCCTTTCATGCATAAAGTCGTCGTCTATGGTATAAAAATCAGGTCTAATTGGGCGTGCAATTTGTCGCTTAATGTGGTATCGTTAAAACAAGGTTATCCCATACACGAGGAAACTATAAGTGTACAATTTTAATTATCGAGTGATCGATGTGCAAATATACGACGTGTTCGTTTTACGAGGTGGCTGCGGAAAAATAGCTAATTAATTTTTTCTAGCTCAGGTAGCCGGTAGAGAGATGATTTATAAGTAAGAAGGTACGCCCTTTTTTATGGGACTTCCTCGTGAAAGAATATTCAATATGGGTTGTGAGTTTTTTCGAGAGATCGTGTGATTTTGAATTGTGGAGTTTCAGAATTTTTTTTTTTGGATTTTCTGCTCCCAAAATTTCTAATTTAATTTTTCTAATTTTTTTACCACTCTTCCAATCTTCCTCCTGATCCAAGATTATTCTTTTTTTTGTGAAAATTGACTTTGATTTTGGGGATTTTTTTGGATTTTCTGCTCCAAAATTTCTAATTTAATTTTTCTAATTTTTTTACCACTCTTCCAATCTTCCTCCTGATCCAAGATTATTCTTTTTTTTGTGAAAATTGACTTTGATTTTGGGGATTTTTTTGGATTTTTTGCTCCAAGATTTCTAATTTAATTTTTCTTATTTTTTTACCACTCTTCCAATCTTCCTCTTGATCCAAGATTATTCCTTTTTTTGTGTGAAAATTGACTTTGATTTTGGGGATTTTTTTGGATTTTCTGATCCAAGATTTCGAATTTAATTTTTCTTATTTTTTTACCACTCTTCCAATCTCCCTTTTGATCCAAGATTATTCTTTTTTTTTTTGAAAATTGACTTTGATTTTGGGGATTTTTTCGGATTTTTTGCTCCAAGATTTCTAATTTAATTTTTCTTATTTTTTTACCACTCTTCCAATCTTTCTCTTGATCCAAGATTATTCCATTTTTTTGTGAAAATTGACTTTGAAAACAATCAAAATTCGTTTTTTCTAACTTTGATCGTATTTTTTTCATTCGGATCTCTACCTCCTCCTCTTGGGCTCTTGAAAAGAAAAAAAATTGATAAACTATAATCGAAATTGATTAATAATAGATTTTAATCGTTTTGAATTTAAAAACAGGTGTAAAAGTTTGAAAATATTTGCTCTGAAAAATTATTCCTTCAATTTGTTTTCATTCATGTACGGAAAAAAGAAAGGTTAACCCCATCTTTGAAAATTTCCCTCATCAACACGCCTAAACACCCTTTTGTGATACTATAAAATGCATACGAGCGATATAATTAAATCACCGGTCGAGTTACTCGGGCAGATCTGCTCACCCTTCTCGTCGTCATCGTCTGTATAATTCAATTAACCGCGATATCCATTTTTCAGCCCATCACCCTTAGTCCTGTTGACCGATACTCGTGTAAAATTGTCTGCTATCTTGGAAGCTTAGTTACGTAAATTAGTAAAGAGAGAACTTCGCTTAGAAACTTTCGAGATGTGCTGGCTGCTTTTACTTAGTTATACTGTGCAAGGATATGGGTTATATTGTGTACTTCGGGGACCGAAGTTAATTTTTCAAATACCATATCGGGTCATTGTGGTAGGAGCATGGAAATTTACAAACTTGTCCCCTGCGTCACCTCTGCCATCATTGTCAGTGGTTCGGTAACGTTTGGAAAATACCTTGTAGTTTGTAGGTACTCGTTGCCATCGTAGGCTCGTTGACCTGTGTCTATGGGTATTGGGAATATTTCAACGGTTTTAATTAATACGTATTCGAAAGATTAACTCTGTCGTCGTTTGCATGGGATGAAATTTCTGGGTGTATTTTCTTAGCCACCTATGATGAGAGTATTTTTTCTGTATTATTACTTTTCAGTCTAATTCTCCTAGTCTTTCTAGTATTCATATTTTTACTTTTTAGTTGTGGGTTTTTGAAGGTTTTTTTTTCGAAGTGAACAGGGAAAGATTATAAATTCTTGGCTTTATTTTTTTCAAAAAAATTGAACCAAAAAATTTATGGTTCTGAAGAAAGTAAGGTTTCGATGACAATTGAAAGAAAAATTCGTGCTGGTACGTGGTACCTTTTCATTTTATTCCCTCTCTTCTTGGAACCTCCTCATTCGGATATTCTTTTTAGTCGATTTTTCGATGTAGACCTTTACTGTCGTTTTTTTTTTTTTTTGTGGAATAGCCACAATCTTTTTTCTAAAACGAGTTGAAAGTTGACAAAGAAAATTATTGTGTTTTTTTTACGAAAGCTCGAATTTAATAGCTTGGTGATAATTATCACATCGAGGGGATTTATTTCGAATGAAAGTGGCCAGAATTTTTTCCTTTATTTGGAAGAAATTCGTTGAAAAGTGTATCGGTTTTGTGGAATTGAACTTGGCACAGAGTTCGATTTTACTCGAAATAATACCTATCGTTTCCAAATCCGAATAAGGTATTAATACTCGGATTTGTGTCGTGCTAAAAAAAAAAGAATCAAATGAAAGGAAAAATTTTAAGTTATGACGAGGAAAAGGGTTTGTCAATTTTGAGAAGACGAGAGGAGGGGGAGGGGGGACGTTCCTTTTTTGGGCGTTTTGCTTTGTATATATAAAATTGTACTCCATGGGGTACTTTTTCCATGATTATGGTTCGTTGGAATTTAATGACTTTAATTCGAGGCATTGTTGTTCGGAATTCCGCGGCAGGAGGTCGGCAGGTCAAATATTTTCTTTTAACCTCTCCTGCTCATTGTGTCTGAGGCTATATCACCTGCTGTGGCATTTCAGACCAGCATAAAGACTTGTTTTATTGCCCCTTTGAAGCTTTTCATGTCATGTTATTTTCCACATTCGTGGTTAGTAGTCAGATCTCAATTGTACAAAAAAAAAGGCTTCCGCGCGGGATTCCTGTTAAAATTGATTTTATGATTGATTCTTATTCTAGACACTAAAACAAATAAATTTGGCTTGGATGCCTATTTTTCCTCTCTCCCCTTTTCACAGGGTCCACCCCAACATTTCAAATGTGTGTACCGTCTAATCTATGGGACGTAACGAAAAAATATTCAAACAAAATTTGTTCCTAAACACCTAATGTACATTTTCATTCCTCATCAAAAATCATTTTGGAGCAACTCCTTCTGCCCAAATTTGGAAATGAAAAGTTTTTTGAGAAAACTTCAAAATCAAGTTTTCTTCATTTTCTACGAAAAGTTTCGGAGATACGGAAAAATTTGTAACCACCAAAAGTATTTAGAATTGAATTTACTTTCTAATGAACTGTTTCGCGACCATTTTCCTCAACTTTTCCTGACAGAGTGCCCTCCCCCCATCTCAAAAGTTGGACCCACCAAAAAAATTGCTCCAAAATGAATTCAGATACCAAGTGAAATTGTACACCACATATTGAAGAACAAAAATCGTTCAAGTGTTCAACTTTTGAGATAAGAGGAAGGGGGAGAGATGCACTCTGTCAGGAAAATTTGAGGAAAATGGTCGTGAAACAGTTCATTGGAAAGTAAATTTAATTCTGAATACTTTTGATGGTTATAAATTTTTCCGTATCTTCAAAACTTTTCGATAGAAATGAAGAAAACGTGATTCTGAAGTTTTCTCAAAAAACGTTTCATTTTCAAATTTGGGTGGCAGGAGTTGCTCCAAAATGGATTTTGATGAGAAATTAAAATGTACATTAGGTGTTGAGGAACAACTTTTGTTTGAACAATTTTTCATTACAAGCCATAGATTAGGCGGACCGCACGTTTGAAATGTTGGTGGTGGTCTCTGGAAAAAAAGGGGGGGAGAGGAAAAATAGGCATCTAAGCGAAATTTATTTGTTTTAGTGTTAAGAATAAGAATCACTCATAAAATCAATTTTACCAGGCATCCTGCGCGGATCTACAATTGAGACCTGACAGATTTTACTCCATTTGGCAACGTTGCACTGGTATGGTAAAGTGGGGAAACCGGTTATGGGCGTGGCTCCTCCCACTTTGAACGTTTACCTCGGCGCATCCGGAGCTGTTTGGCTCAGTCAAGTTTTGGCTCTCTTGCTGAAAGGTTACTTATAACAATTGTTCATGTTTGAAATACAGCTGGTGTGATTTTTTCAAGGGAGGATGGAATTGTGGGTGGGGAGGGGGAGGTCATATGAGTAAAATTGCCGATTAGTGATAAAATATCGTCATGTATATCGAATTATCGATTTCATGGTTTTTGATGATGCTGATTTCGATTCTGATATTAATTTTTGGTTTGGATCAGTCCTCAAGGAGAAGGGAGTTCGATATAAAAAATATCCGTGAAAATTGGCAATTGTCCCATTTTTTTGAATTTATTTCGACTTTGGTGCTGGCTGATGGACAGCGGTGACAATTTGAATTTTTCGAGAGTGTTTCCAGATTTTTCAAGGTTCGACGGGGCTAAAAAATGAAAGTCTTTTGTTAGTTTGACCCCCCCCCCCCTCCCACAAAAAAGAGTGAATTTTCTGAAAACAAACACAGGTCGACATTTTTAAGCTTTTGAAATGCTGTTTGAAGTTTAATGATTTTTATAGTATTTTTCAGGAAAAAGTAGTGAAAAAATTCTACCACTCAAGTATTTTTCATCATTTTAATTTTTTGTGGAACATTTTTTTTACACTTTTTCATAACTTTGACATTTAAAGTCGATTTTCTGAGCAAAGAAAGGGTTCAACGAACAAAATTGATTGAACATAAATTGTAGAGAGTAAAATTTCCTTTCAGCAGAGTTCAATTAGAATTTTCTTAGGAGGTTTAGTTTTTGAGATATTTTCAATTAAAAAAATTTGTGAACTTTCAACTAAAATATCTCGAAAGCTAATTAGTGTTCAACAAATATCCGGATATTTGGATAGCTATCCAAATACTCGGATATTTGGCAAATATCCGGATAATTGAAATTAAGATTTTCAACGGGAAAAAATTGAATTTTCGATTTTGAAAATCGATTCTTCAATTTCGATTTTTCGATTTTGATAATCGACCTTTAAATTTTGTGAGGGTTCGTAAAAGAATTCGGGAACTCTCGAAAAAGTTCAAGCGTTTTCGGGATGTTTTCGGAGATATTCGGCAATTTCCGTGTGATATCCGGATATTATCCGGATATTTGGATATTTATCCAAATAGTATTTGGTATTTGGATATCCGGATATTTGTTGAACACTACATTATAAGAAAAATAAATTGGACTCTACAGAACGGAAATTTTACGCTCTATAATTTATATTCTATCAATTTTTCTCGCTGAACCCTTCTTTTGCTCAGAAAATTGGCTTTGAGTGTCAAAAGTTATTAAAAAGTGTAAAGAAAATGTTGCACAAAAAATTCAATTGTGAAAAATCCTTGGATGGTAGTTTTTTCTTACAATTTTTCTTAGTGTTCAACAAATATCCGGATAATCGAAATGAAGAGTTTCAACGGAAAAAATTGAATTTTCGATTTCGATAATCGATTCTTCTATTTCGATTTTCGATTTCGATAATCGATTCTTCTATTTCGATAATCGATTCTTCTATTTTGATAATCGATTCTTCTATTTCGACAATCGATTCTTCTATTTCGATAATCGATTTTTCGATTTCGATAATCGATTTTTCGATTTCGATAATCGACTTTTATATTTTGTGAGGGTTCGTAAAAGAATTCGGGAACTCTCGGAAAAGTTCAACCGTTTTCGGGATGTTTTCGGAGCTGTTCGGCAATTTCCGTGTAATATCCGGATATTTGGATATTTTTTTATCGAAATAGTATTTGGTATTTGGATATCCGGATATTTGTTGAACACTAATTTTTCTCGTCATCAGTGCGAAAAATACTATGAAAATCATTCATTAAAATTCAAATAGCATTTTCTACGTCGACCTGTGTGATTAGGTGCCTTTTTTTCTAGGTAGTGGCAAGCTTTTTCAATGTGGTGCCAGTCTTTTTCGGGGGGTTGCCACTGGCACCACGTGCTACGAAGGTTGCCACCTCTGCTGATGGGAAAATTGCACTTTCCTAGTCCCATTTAATTTTTTTGTCATGCCATACGTTTCTCTAACACACTTTTTCTGATTTCAGATGACGGTAAAGTCTTGAAAGTATCGTCGATCGTCGGCCAAAGCTTATCGGACGTCTCCGCCAACGTGATCGAAGAACTGCAAATCATCGAGAATGCCCCCATACGAAAACTCTCGGTAATCAAGCCCTCCAATTCGGAAGCCAAACTTTTAATTGTGTCGGATAGAAACGTACATTCAATACCGCTGCATCGGTGTGGTCGCCAGAAAAGCTGCATGTGAGTATATTGTATTTTTGTTGAAATGAAATGCGGGTAGTTGGTTTAAGTAGTTTTTAGAGTGAAGGTGGCAGAAGGGTAAATTTCTCGTTTCGATGTAAATTAGACATACAACATGGTGGGGAATTTTTAATTTGGTGGACTTTGTTTTAATTTGAATCTGAATTGGATGGGGGGGGGGGGGGTCAGGAGACAGGTTGAAAACTATGAGAACTAAATTTAGAACACCGGAAATGGGATATTGGAAAAAATTACGCCAATTTTTTCAACGTTTTAATATTATTATTTCGAATGTTGCAGCGAATGCGTCGTCCTCCAAGATCCGTATTGTTCTTGGGATACACAGAAGCTGGAATGCGTTTATTCGCAAAATCTGGACGTTACGAAGAGTAAACATTTTATACAGAATGTCACCCACGGCCAGCACAAGCTCTGCATTCACACTGATAACGAAATTCCGCCGCCAGATTTCAGTAATTCGATCGATGACCGCGAAAACCTAGGTGATTATTGCCTTCATTGTAGTTGTATTTGTGTTTTCAAATCATCAACTCACTTATTCGTATAATTGCGGTAACAATCCTGGCCCTTCTCTTTTCTCGCCACATAACGAGTAATTTGACAAAAGCTGCTTTTTAACGGCTATACGTATTGTGCTCGGCGAATTCGCGATTCAACCGACTGTTATAATTATCTTATTGTTTGTGTGTTTGTGTTTATTAGATAACGAAATAACGAAATGTCCCGTGTGTACGGATTGCAGCAGTATGGTTTGTAACAAGGGTACGTACTGAGTATTGTTTCGTATTTTGTGTTTATTTTTTCGTCGTTAGAATGCGGGCTGTTCTCCGCGTCGCCCCCCTCGACGCCGTCTTTGTCTTCGTTTAAAAGTCATTTTTAGTTTGTGAACCGTGAAATAAACTTATGGCTGTGTTAAATTGCGTTTTGATGTTTAATTAATTCGCGCTGCTTCGTGGCCGAGCCGAACCGAGTCGAGCGTTTTACGAACAGCGGAAGAATCGTTTTGCGGCGGAAGAGTCGCGGCTGTGGATGGAAATTCGAAACGTAGTCGACCGAAAAATAATACGAAAAGCTAGGAGATTTGATAAATTCGCGTTTTTTTGATAGTACGGTGGAGGAGGGGGATTGATTGGCGGATCCAGCTATGTGCCCGCTGTGTCGACGCAGAGGGGGAAATTGTTCTATTGGTCAATTTCTAGATCATTTTTTCAATTTTTGGGGAAAATTGTTCAATTTTTTGGGAAAAATTGTTCAATTTTTGGGGAAAAATTGTTCAACTTTTGAAGGAAATTTGTTCAACTTCTGGAGTTGTAGAAACTATCCAATTTTTGGAATAAAATTGTCAAATTTCTTGAGGAAAATCGTTCATTTTTTGGAGGAAGATTATTCAACTATCAACTTTTGGAGGAACACTTCAAATGTCCAATTTTGAAAATAGTTCAATTTATGGAGGAAAATTGTTCAATTTTTTTTTTTTTGGGGGGGGGGAAATTGGTCAATTTTTGGAGGAAAATTATTCAACTTTTGAAGGAAATTTGTTCAACTTCTACAGTGAAATTATCCAATTTTCGGAATAAAATTGTCCAATTTCTTGAGGAAAATCGTTCATTTTTTGGAGGAAGATTATTCAACTTTTGGACGAACACTCTTCAATTCTTCAATTTTGAAAATAGTTCAATTTATGAAAGAAAATTGTTCAATTTTTGGGGGAAAATTGTTCAACTTTTGAAGGAAATTTGTTCAACTTCTGGAGTAAAACTGTTCAATTTTTGGAATAAAATTTTCCAATTTCTTGAGGAAAACCGTTCATTTTTTGGAGGAAGATTATTCAAATTTTGGAGGAACACTCTTCAATTGTTCAATTTTGAAAATGGTTCAATTTCTGGGGAAACTATTCAATTTTTGGAATAAAATTGTTCAATTTCTTGAGGAAAATCGTTCATTTTTTGGAGGAAGATTATTCAAATTTTGGAGGAACACTCTTCAATTCTTCAATTTTGAAATTTCTGGAGGAAAACTATTCAATTTTTGCGATAAAATTGTTCAATTTTTCAAGAAAAACGGTTTAATTTTTAGGAGAAAACCCTTCAATTTATGGAGGGAAAATCGTTCAATCGTTCAATTTTTGGATAATTTTTTTTTTAAGCAAAATCGTTCAATTCCTGGCTGAAAATTGTCAAACTTCTGGAATGAAATTTTTCCATCTATGGAATAAAATTGTTCAATTTTTGGAATAGAACTATATTCAATTTTTGACGTAAAATAATTGTTCAATTTTTGGAATAAAATTGTCCAATAATTCTTACAGGAAAATCGTTTATTTTTTGGAGGAAAATTAATCAATTTTTGAAGGAAATTTGTTCAACTTATGGAGTAAAACTGTTCATTCTAGAAGAAAATTGTTCGATTTTTGGAAGAAAATTGTTCAATTGTGGAAAATTATTCAACTTTTGGAGGAAATTTGTTCAATTTTCCAGTTTCTGGCGGAAAATTGTTCAATTTTGGAGGAAAAATGTTGAATTTTTGGAATAATTCATTTTTTGGTGGAAAATTATTCAACTTTTAGAGGAACACTCTTCAATTGCTCAATTTTGAAAATGGCTCAATTTTTTTGTGGGCGGGGGGGGGGGAATCACTCAATTTATGTAGGAAAATCGTTCAATTGTTCAATTTTTGGATAATTTTTTTTAGACAAAAATCGTTTAATTCCTGGCTGAAAATTGCTCAATTTCTGTCTGGAATGATATTGCTTAATCTCTGGAATAAAATTGTTCAATTTTTGGAATAAAATTGAATTTAATTTTTGGAATGAAATTGTATTCAATTTTTGGAGTAAAATAATTGTTCAACTTTTGGAGGAACATTCTTCAATTGTCCAATTTCGAAAATGGTTCAATTTCTGGAGGAAAACTGTTCAATTAAGTATTAAAATAAAATCGTTCAATTTTTCGAGAAAAATGGTTCAATTTTTCGGGGAAATCGTTCAATTTATGGAAGAAAATCGTTTAATCGTTCAATTTTTTTGATCATTTTTTTTTGAAGGAAAATTGTTCAATTCCTGGCTGAAAATTGTTCAATTTCTGTCTGGAATTATATTGCTCAATCTTTGGAATAAAATTGTTCAATTTTTGGAATGAAATTGTATTTAATTTTTGGAATGAAATTGTATTTAATATTTGGAATGAAATTGTATTCAATTTTTAAGTGAAATAATAGGGCTGGGCTAATGGACCATGTAGTCCAAACCCATTAAAAGAAAAAGAAAAAGAAAAAAAAAAAAGTGAAATAATTGTTTAACTTTTGGAGGAACATTCTTCAATTGTCTAATTTTGAAAATGGTTCAATTTCTGGAGTAAAACTGTTCAATTTTTAAAATAAAATCGTTCAATTTTTCGTGGAAAATTGTTTAATTTCTGTCTGGAATGAAATTGTTCAATTTTTGGAATAAAAATATTCAATTTTTGGAATAAAATTATTCAAATTTTGGAATAAAATTATTCAATTTTTGGAATAAAATTATTCAATTTTTTGAATGAATTTGTATTCAATTTTGGAAGGAGAAATATTCAATTTATGAGAATTTTCCATACTTAGGTTTTGAACTCGCATTCTTGATTATTTTTCCTTAGTTATTTACCCGCCAAACTAGATTTTGCAAATAACATCCATTTTTTCCGTTTGTTACAGATGAACAAAGTGATAAAATCGCAGTCGTTTATGTCACCGATACGATGGGTCTAATAATGGTATTCCTGGTGCTGCTGACATTGGCTTTCGGCTTCGCTTTGGGATACGCCTTTTCGCGGCGATTTCGTCCCGATTCTTACTCGAATGTATCACTTCGCCCGAATCATCAGTTAAACAGGTGCGTAAGACGACCAAGATCTCAATCTATTCGAATTTTCCCTTCCGAAAGATCTAAAATTCAACTCCTAAAATAATTTTTTGATCGACTGCATCCAATTAATACTTCGAATTATTCATTTTGATTACAGGTTAGCCGACAATTCAGTAAATTTAGAAGGTGGGTCGTCTTTTTTACCCTCTTGCCCGAACAACAAAGCTGCGACGATTAATTTAGTACTGAACGATACGAAAAATCCGAACGATAAAAATGCCACGTTAGACAGCAAGACGTTGCAGAGGGTCAAGAAAACGTATATTTGAAAATGCAACATCGAACCGTGGCTCGTTTCGGATTCAGCTTCGCAGATATTTTGGCTGGAAGGCGAACTAAGCGCATCCGAGTTCGCCCATAATCGCAGCCTGAACCCAGCGATGATGTTGTGTAGACAATGATCTCAATTATTTTCGAATCTGGTGCTTGTCCTCCAATTAACAATCTCGGGAGTTCAGAACGATTGTGGTAGAGTCTCTCCGCTGATCTACCTTCATTTATTATAAAAATTTTACAATTTAATGTGCAATATTCGACTCTCTTGTTATGCTTGAATTCCTATTGTTTTTTATGGCGATGTAGGTAAATGCCGGGCCCGAAACGAGTAATTGTCACGAAAGTGAAATTTACGTTTGTTTTGGTTCCTATTATTGTGAGATGATAAGAAAAGCGAGATGAATTTTAGAGATTTTTATACTTTATTATTTTTTAACGTGTACATTGTGAGTCATTTGTTTTAAATAATTTTTAATTTTTATGTATGTACAATCGCGTGTAGATTTTACCCCCTACCTTTTACCTGCCGGTACCCTTGTTTTAAATTTTACCCTCCATTAGCCCCCTACCCTCATGAATTCTTCCCTCGATGTTTTTATTTATTAATTTGCGACTGAATACCCAAAAGTATTAAGTATTTTTATACTTTAAGGTCTGTTTTATTGGTTTTATTCTACGATTTTTTCTCTATCTCTCTATATTCGTATTGTTTTGTTTATTTTTTTAAAATTGTTTTTAGATTTTTTCTGTGTAAGTTATTTTTGGCAAGATAAGTGGTGAGCTCTTCTACTTAAACGTTGGACGAACAATTTTCATATTGGTGATAATTTTGTTGATATTTTAAATCATCGCTGGTCGATGAATTTTTTTACCTTACAAGCTGGACGTTTTCGTGGAAGGGTTTCACAGAAGGACATTCCATTTCTAAAAATTTTCGTTAGGAGAATTTCACATCGTATATTTATATCTGCTCGTCAATCAAAATTTAGGCCATTTTTGGCGACATGGCCAGTACCATTTGTGATAATAATTGTGTGTAGGTAGTTTATATAATTGAATATGGATGAAATTATGTCTTATTCATTTTTACATATGTCGTATCTATTGGTTAGATTTGATATATTTTATGTAGAATATGAGGTTTTAAAATTTGTATGTAGATATTGCGAGAGTCGTTGTAAATGAGGTTTTATCGAATATGTTAATTTTAATGTTGAAGGTATTGATCATTTTGGTGTCGATGTGTCGAAAAATGTTGATTTATCAATATCGAAAATCGATTTTTACTTTATCATTGTGGGAAAATATTGATTGATCGAAAATAATGATGATTCATTAGTTTGAAAATTATCAATTTAAGGTTATCTATCAACGAAAAATAACGATCGATTGTTTGTGATCAAAAATCAAAAAAACGAAATCGAAAATCGATGTTGAAAAATATTGAATATCGATGAATCGATATCAAAAAATATTGAATATCGATGAATCGATATCAAAAAATATTGAATATCGATGAATCGATATCAAAAAATATTGAATATCGATGAATCGATATCAAAAAATATTGAATATCGATGAATCGATATCAAAAAATATTGAATATCGATGAATCGATATCAAAAAAATATTGAATATCGATGAATCGATATTAAAAAATATTGAATGTCGATGAATCGATATCAAAAAATATTGAATATCGATGAATCTATATCAAAAAATATTTGAAATCGATAATCGAGAAATGTCGATTTATCGATACCAATCGAGAAATATCGATTTATTGGTTGATACCAATCAAAAATATTGATTTATCGATATGAGTGGAAAAATATCGATTTATCGATATGAGTGGAAAAATATCGATTTATCGATATGAGTGGAAAAATATCGATTTATCGATATGAGTGGAAAAATATCGATTTATCGATATGAGTGGAAAAATATCGATTTATCGATATGAGTGGAAAAATATCGATTTATCGATATGAGTGGAAAAATATCGATTTATCGGTATGAGTGGGAAAATATCGATTTATCGATATGAGTGAAAAAATATCGATTTGTTAATGTGAGTCGAAAATTATTCATTCATCGATACCTGTCAATGGTAAAACACCTAATCATCGTTGCAAAATGAAATCGATTTTTTGGAATCAAGAACAATATAAAATCATCAGGTATTGATTATATTAGGTCGCTACCCATTTTTATGCAAATCATCGACATTCAAAATCTAAACCATTTAGGTGAAATTTTTCGAGAGAATATCAACGTTTTAAAAGTTTGATCAAAGGAAAGTCGCGTTATAATTCCTCATTTATACAGACTCTTGAAATACGATAGAAATTGGATGTTACCCGCATTTAAACGATACCAAAATAGGTATCGTTTTTTTTTATTTTTTTGATAATTTAAGCATTTTAAAAGTTTTCGCATAGGATTAAAATCCGCCAATTTGTTAAGATTATTTTAATATCTATTCGGCAATATTACAATAATAATGTATACTTACCTATGTTTTTAACTACCTATAAATATTTTTCTAAGTTTTTTTTTATGTACATGCGTGAGAACGAGAATTGTTAAATTTCAAGTACTGGGGAGTTGAACATTCCATTAAAAATACCTTCTGAAAATTTTACCATCGATACCAATTTTATATATGAGACTTCCTCCTCCCCAGTGCTAAGAATTACTTATCTTTTATATTCCATTTCGTCAAAATGAATTAATAAGGATGAAATTGCATTTATAAGATGTATTAAGTATGACACGTTGTGAATATTTTTTTCAAGAGATTTTATCCTCTTTTTTTACGTGTGAACAATGAACATATCATACGGAGACTTTCGTTGGTCAGCCATCGATTTTGATTCGCATAAGGAACGAAAGTACGTACAGATCTCACGAGGGAAAAGTATACGTGCGAATGTCGGTTGGTATATTGCTTTAAATATTTATTTTTTAAGACTATCACGTATCTTATGTTCGTTTTTTTTGTTTGTAATATAATTGGCTATATTCTACGTTGCGTTGTACGTTTATAGCTATTTGTTCGAGTTGTTCTTGCGATTATGTAATCATAAGTTTAGATTATGTCAAATGTACTGATTTATATGTTTAGAATTTTTAATGAAATGAAAATCGTGTACCGTAGTGTGTATCGTTTTTAATATTTATGGCTTTTTATATCTCTTTCTTTATTTTTTTTGTTGACTATGTTAAGTGTATTGAATTAAACGATATGACATAAATGTTTAACGCGTATGTACAAGTTTATTTATTACATAAGTGATTCCGAATCGGATACAAAAATAAACGATGAAATTTACAAATTCGATAAGCTGCTTCGAAACGTTCGACGATGATCACTAGGGCTTGAAAAAGGCTACCGGATTTGGAGAGTTGACTGGATAATGAGAATTTAATCAATATACACCGCCGCTCTAAAAAAATATGACAGAAGAATAAGATGATATATGATGATTAAAATTTACGGCGAACCAGTTATGCAATTTTATTAACTCCAAGGAAAAAGATAGAGGTTGAAAAATTCCATTGCAGAAATGAATTACATGCTTGAGTTAATAATTTTAAAACGCCTTCGCATCGTTGCAGGGACGGACTGGATAGTGGAAGAGGGGCAAACAAGTCTCCAAGAATTATAAAATTGCATTTCTAGTGGGAAAAATTAGGTTCGAGTCGAAAATTTCAAAAAAATCAAAAAACGAGAAAGAAGTGATTAAAATATGATAAATTCTCCATATTATTGGGTCGAAGAGTCAGATATCTAAGATTTCAACACTCGTATCGAAATTTTATAATATTTTGAGATTTGAAAACCTATTTTTGGGGGCCATTTTAGTCAAATAGTTGCAAAAAATTACAATTAATGACATATGGTTATTCAGCTCATTTGGATATAGTACCCCCCCCCCCAAAAAAAATAAAAATAAAATAAAATTGGATAATTTGGACATTATTCCTCAGAAAAACGACAGTCGGGTCGGTCACAGTGTCCCAGAAAACTCCAACTTGGACATAATGTCCCAGAAAACCCATTTCCCAGAAACTTTCGCAATTTTGACATGGTGTTCCAAAAAAAACCAATTTGGATAAATTTAACTTTGACACGATGTTCCAGAAAAAAAACAATAAAATTATTCCCCTGAAAAACTGAATTTTGACCTAGTGTACCACAAACATAAGCAATTTGGACATGGTACCCTAAAAAAGCTCAGTTGGAAAATTCCCGAATACAGCTATTTTGGATAATTCGGACTCGACTCCACAGAAAACCTTTATTTCTTGTCCCCCACCTCCCTCCCTCCCCCCACTCCCCAAAAAAACCAACAATTCAGACCGGTGTCCCAAAAATACACATTTTGTTGAACAATTTGAACGTAATTCTCCAGAAAAATTCTAGAAATATTTGCAATTTAGGCAAAATTTGATTTTGGGCTCGAATATTAAATCTACCCATAATGATAATCCAAGTGATTTTGCTTTCATCGAAACAGCTACCTCATTAACTCTTTTCATACTCTGATTTAGATAATTTAGTATGCGTCATGGGGAAATCACGTTACACATACGTTGATAGCGTTGATTTCAGCTTCGTCGAGAGGACGTCTCCGATATCTGAAAGGCAATTGGTAATCTTCTAGAATTGGTCTCGGACCCGAACTTCCTGCAATACCCGACGGGCAACTAGATCCAGACGTTTTGGTACCTGGAATCGTACGTATTACGTGTTTAAATCAGAAATCATTTTGAGTAATATAATGAAGTATTCTACTCAATGAATGAATTCATGTTCTGTACGTGAAAGAGTAAAACATTTACCATCGCTTCCACCTTTACGAAATCTTATCAGCGGAGTATGCGGTCTGACAGTCTGAAAAATATATACATTATATATATTAATTATTACGAAATGTCTCATAAACGACGAAAGATGAATTAATTCGAGTATGACCTATAAAAATGAGAACAGAAGTGATTGGGAATAGAAAGTCTTACCGTAATACATCTCCTAGAAAGTACTGTGAGGTTGCCTGTTATCATGACTGGTATAGTAAACAATTATTAATTAATTAGAATAGATTATTAATTGAAATAATTCTTAAATAACTCGATTTTTTAGTTGAAAAATTAATTTCTCAATGATAAAACTGATAAACGTTCCCCTTGCCCCGCTCCATCATTTTTTGTTTATCTTAGACCATATAGTATTAACATAGACCGCGCTACGGTCCATAAGACCTATGTTGTTACCGTGTTCCAACATATTAAACTGGGTCCTCCGCGGAAAACGCGGAAAATGATCTAAAAACGAACTCGCGTTATTTGATTTCGCTCTAATTGTTTCTATGAGTCTCCATTGATAGTGGAAATTGTTTGACTACCAATTTTCCGAATTTCGTTTGCAGCAATGGTCCCAATTCACGCGAATAAATATTGGGTCCACCGCGGAAAATGCGATCGAAGCACCGAACTCGAACCAAAAATGAAGTCGTATCCTCTGATTTCGCTCCAATTTTTTTTTATGATTGGTGTAAATTGTTTGACTGTTGATGTGGTATAATTTCTCTTGATTTCTCCCGCAGAAATGGGCCCAATTCATGCAAAATAATGTTAGAACTCGCCGTTTATCAGTAGCGCGGTCTATGTTAATACTATATGGTCTAAGTTGTTTATTAGTTGCAGTGTAACCATAGAAGCTAATTAAAAATAGCGATTTTTTTCAATTAAAAAAATAAAAATTGTCAGATAACCGATTTTAATTACAAAAATGATTCTAAAAATTGAAACAAATAATAAAAGAATCAAAATTAATTTTTATTTAAATAAATAATGAATAAATCGACTAAAAAAAAAAAAAAAATAAAAACGTTTTATTTACTAATTTTATCACTTTCATACTTCGTTGTTGGCAACACTGCTAAATAAGTAGGTAATCAACCTACCTTCGAAATTTTTTCATACCGACCTCGCGTTTTCGTACCTTGCCCACTCTCATTTTCGTAAACATCCGAACCTAATAAAATTTCTCCTTGTAAAAATTTAATATCGCCATGTCTCAAATGTTTTTCATCAGTTGAAAATGTAATTTAATAAAAAAAGTTAATTGTTTCAAGTGAAAAATAATATTTATATGTGAATACGTTGATTAGAATCATGCCGTAAATATATTAAAATAAATTCATTCGTATGTTCTCATACAATTACCAGTTACCAATGCAGCGGACTACATGAACAACCTCCCGAATAAATTCTCCTTTTTTGTCCATAAACTAATAAAATAATCGAAGTGTAGCGATTTGGCTGTTGCTCGCAAGAGCATCGTACTTCCCTTGTTCTCTTTTAGTTTTGTTAGTTACCGTTTTTTAATTTTCCAACAGGTAAATCAGGTCTCATTGTGACTATACTTTAACCTAACTCGTACTCGTAGCTTATGACATATTTTTTAGCTCTAGTGTTACTGATAATGTGATTAAATGAATTGGATTTGCAGAAGAAGTCGGATCGTTGATTAGGGTTCGATGGTCGATCAAGAGGTATTTTCGAATTATAATAAACATCCGTGTGTTTATAATTTTCTTTCGCCAAATCATTGTTTTGGGTAATCTATGTTCGATACTCTTGGCAAATCAATCGAATATTTCTTGTATCAACTAAATGCATATTTTGGCAACAATTTTTTATACATAACTCGTAAAAATTATTAGTTTCCCATTGTGAGAAAAAAATAAGTCGAAAGTTATCTTTCGGTGTGATCACGTAAGTACTCGTGTTAGTTGAATTGAGACCGAATGTCGTCCGTGGAAACACCTCATCGTTTGACGAATCCAGTTGCTCGTATCTGAACCTCGTCAGCGTCCTCGTGGCTCATACAGAATGTTCTCTGGTTACAGGATGGCGGCCAATCAAATGTATTACGATAATCACATGCAACACGATCTGAACTCGTTTCGAGATCAAATGCCAGACTATTCGAATCAGTCGGCGGATAAATTGGAGAAAATGGACGAGAAAAGGCACAAAGAGCAGATTCAGGAGACAATACAGCTGCAGCAGATTCAAGCGGAGCAGTCGTCTGCGGCTCCTCAGCCTTATCAGTTCCAAGGTCCGATGCCGTTGCAGCTAAAATATAATTTTCGTCCGGGTCAAAAACCCTCGTTTCCAGCCGTCGGTGATCCGGATTTCGACGGGCGCAGATTGCGAAGAACCACGATGAGGAAGACGGTGGATTACAATGCGGCCATTATTAGAGAATTAGAAGTAATTTGATTTTAGTTTACTTGAAACGACGATAGAGAGTTGCATGGTTGGTTTTTTTGGAAAGAGGTGTGGGTGTAATCGATTCTTCCAAAGCTGCGATTTTTTTTCCAATGTAGTAATCGACCAAAGGTGGTGAAAAGTTGGAGTGATTTTTGTTTCATTTAAATGAAGTTTTAAATAACTTCGTTTTGATAGTTTTATTTACGTAATAATTGACGTTTTCAGTGTGGCAGGGCCCCAAAGGAATTTTTTCGCTAAAGATCGGCCGGCCCATCGAGCTTGTTTTAGTGAAAATGAAACATCATTGTACGTGCAGAGTTTTTCTTCTGCTTCGTGTTGTTTGGTTTTACAAAAAGTTCACATTAATAAATACCTGCATACGAATGCATACTGATATCGTAGAACAAGTGTTGAGAATCGGATACGAATCACGAATGTGTTTTTACAATTCTTTTTTTATGTATTGTTTTTAAATTGTCAATTGTATTTTTGTAAATAAATGAACGAAACTGAAACTACCGCAAAAAAGATCCCAAATGACAATACAAGTAGCGGAAAACCAACACGCTGGAGTGCCATAAGACCAATCATTTTATGCTAATTTGCAAATGCATTTGTCTAATGAAGAACTGCGGCTGCATTCGATGAAACGGATAGTTTTCTGATCAGGGTGTTAGGATGATTAATTGCGTGAATTTTTTAGTTTTTTGAAACGCTGTTTTGGGGAAATTGGGTACAGGATTTATTTTTCCTATGTCCTCGTATTCTTTTGATTTTTTTTTTATTTGGAAATTTTTTACCTCAATTTTGGTAGTTTTTTTAAATGAAAATTTGATAATGAAATTATTTTGACAAAATTGAAGATTGATGCCTTTTTCGATATACCTACCAGTTGGTGCAAAAACTTGGGAATGTAAATTTTCATCTGTTTTTCAATTGCCGAGGTTGGAGGGAGAAAAAAGCATAATTTCCAAGCCAACGATGCTTTTTTTTTCAAATACAAAATTTTTTACAAACTCAATGGATGGCTTGAGCTCACAATATCCCTCTCCAAGAATTTATTCTCATCGAATCCTGCCAAATCCTATCTTGAGTTCTTGAATAGTGGTGTAAAATTTAAACCTTTCCATTCCTCTTTTCATTTCGAATTTCTTGAAGTCTTTGCAAAATACTAAAACTCTGGGTTGTTAGAAATGTCAGAATTATTCAGGAGTAATGTTACAAAAAATTGATGAATTGGTCTCTTGTTGCTCCCCTCACTTTTCGTTTTCCATCTTTCATCTTAGATACCTACTTGGTATTTGGGGGAAAAAATCACAATACTTAGGTTGGTCAAGTATCCTTTTCTTTACCTTTTTTTTTTTTTTTTTTTCTATTTAGCTAATCTTTTATATTATTTCGATCGATAGGGTACTCAGTCCTGATTTTTGTCCCTCTCCCCCTCCCCCTCCCTCTCCTCTTGCTCTCTCAACTTAATTTGTGTAAAAAGGAACACTTTTTAAAAGTCAAGTTTACTTTGTCACCCCCCCCCTTCCTCTTTTTCAGTAGGCGGAGAGAGACCAAAAGCACCAGACATTTCATTTCCACGTACTTTCTTTTGAGGTTTATTCCTATCCCTGAAAATGCATCTATCTAGGCTAGGAATCGAGGACATGACTTTTGGAAAATGAATTTTCACTTTCAAATTGCAGTTTATAGTTCACTTTTGGGGAGAAAGGAATGCATTGGTTGGACATTTATCCCTTTATTTCAAAAAGGCTTGAATTATATGAGGCCCAAAGTGGAGAATTTATTACTTGAAACTCCAAAGTCAACGGTGAGGGGAACGCAAGGGAAAGTGGCTGAAATAAAATTATTGTCGAATTTTTTTAGAATTTTTGGTCAGGCCAAATTTTTCTCGAAATTTATTCTCAAAATCTGTTGGAAATTTTTCGTCAGATTTTCTCGAAATATCTTCTCAAGTTCTCTCAAGTTTTTCATAATTTCGGTTCAGATTTTCTCAAAATTTTAGGGTCAAATTTGCTCAAAATTTTAGGGTTAAATTTGCTCAAAATTTTAGGGTTAAATTTGCTTAAAATATTAGGGTTAAATTTTCTCAAAATTTTAAGGTTAAATTTGCTCAACATTTTAGGGTTAAATTTGCTCAAAATTTTAGGGTTGATTTGCTCAACATTTTAGGGTTAAATTTGCTCAACATTTTTTTTTCAGGTTTTTCAAAATTTCTGGTCAGATTTTGGCGAATTTTTTTTACCTAATTTTCTCAAAATTTTAGGCCAGTTCTTGTTGAAATAATTTCTGGTTAGATTTTTAGCAAAAAATTTTTGAAATTCATGGTTAGATTGTTTTGAAAATTCTCGCGAATTTATTCCAAAAATTTTTGTTGTATTTTCTTTTTTCTGGCAAATTTTCTTGAAATTTCTCAAAAATTTTGGCCAGTTTTTCATCAAGTTTTTTTTGTCGAAATTACTCAAAATCTCCAGTCAGAGTTTTTTCTCTTTTTTTTCATTTTTATTAAATTTTTTTTCCAATTTCTAGGCTCAAAATTTCTGGTCAAATTGTTTCGAAGATTTGCTCAAATTTTCTCGTCACATTTTCTATTTTTTGTTAAAATTCCCCAAAATACTCTAGTTAGATTTTCGGACAAAATTTCTTGAAATTTTTGGCCAGATTTTCTCAAAATTTTCGTCGATATTTTTTTCAAAGCTTGTGATCAATTTTTTAAAGATTTTTTTCACGTTTTTCTTTTTTTAATAAACATTTCCAGTCAGTTGTTTGATCTCAAAATCTTTAGTCAAATTTTCTATTTATTTTTTTCCAAAACTTCTGGAGAAATTTTTGGTTAAAATTTCCTCGAAATTTCTGATTAAATTTCTTATGATATCTCACATTTTGTGTTGAATTTCTTGAAAATTTCTGATTGAATTTTCGCCCAATTTTTCGGAATTTTTTGTGACTTTTTTTGGATTTTTCGTGTTAAAAGTATAAAAGTTTTTTTCATTTGAGACTCTTACATTCGGAATTCGAAGAAAGAAATTCGTACTGTCTTCTTTCACCTCGACTCAAGATGATTTTCAAGCCTATAGAGCTGGATTTTCAACGATATTATCACATAATTATGGTAAAATTTGGTTCCCTGCTCCCCTCCCTTCGCTTCTAAATTAATTCTTCGCATGAATGAAAAAACACGTTAAATTGAAATAAATATTAAGGAAATGACGAGGTGAGAAGTGAAAAATTATCGAAATTTGCGACTCGTATACGTAATCTCATCGTGTTTTTCATTGATATTTTTAATTTTATACAGAATCGTCTTTGGCAACGAGATTTCCGCGACCGAGATCATCTGCAACCAGACTGCCTTTACGTTCCGCACGTTCTTCCACCGCCCAGCTATCCGGAGAATCCGTTCAACGCAGTGACCACCAGGTTCGTTAAAACGGCCACAAATAAGGTCAGATGTCCGGTGTTCTGTTTGGCTTGGACTCCCGAAGGTCGTCGATTGATAACGGGCACCTCGAGTGGCGAATTTACCCTGTGGAATGGGTTGACTTTTAATTTCGAGACTATTTTACAAGTAGGTGATATTTCGATGAAATTAGATTCGTCGTGAGGTGGATTTTAACGTTTTGGGTTGTTTAATAGGCTCACGATTGTCCGGTGAGGACGATGGTATGGTCGAATAACGAGCTGTGGATGTTGACCGGTGATCATTCCGGGTACATTAAGTATTGGCAGTCGAATATGAATAATGTGAAGATGTACCAAGGACATAGAGAAGCTGTACGAGGTGTTAGGTAAGTATTAGGCTGTAAACCCTCTGAAAATTGATAGAAAAGGTAAAAATTTATGATATTTTTTCGTCGTGTTGCAGTTTTAGTCCTACTGATAATAAATTCGTATCTTGTTCCGACGATGGCACCGTTAGACTTTGGGATTTTGTCACGTGTAACGAAGAAAGGATATTTAGAGGTAGAAACAAGCTCGATTTGATTTGAAAAAGCTGTTTTGATATTTATTTGATGAATAATGTCTCGTTTTGTTTTGCAGGTCATGGAGCTGATGTTAAATGCGTCCATTGGCATCCTTATAAAAGTCTGGTAGCTTCAGGTAGTAAAGATAATCAACAACCGGTTAAATTATGGGATCCGAGATCCGGCAAATCGATGGCAACGATGTAAGTATTCGTTAAAATGATGGAAATTCATAGATGATTGGAATGGTTCAGTTTCCATTGTCGATTGGAGATCTACAAGGTGTCTACTGGTCTTGAAAATCATGAAAAAATCGTCAAAATTGAAAAAATGTCCTAAAATTCATTTTTAAAAATCATGGAATTTGAAAAAGGTTATGAAAGTCGTGAAAAATTGTAATTTGAAACAAAAGTCACGAAAGCCATTAAAAATCGTTAAATTTGAAAAAAGTCCCGAAAATTATTTTGAAAAATCGTAGAATTTTTGAAAAATGTTATGAAAGTCATGAAAAAATTGTAAAATTCTGAGCAAAGGTTATGAAAATTAGGGAAAAATTGTAAAATTTTGAAAAAGTAATGAAAGTTATAAAAAATTGTTGAATTTGAAAATAGGTTCTGAAATTCATTTTGTAAGAAGGTTATGAAAGTCATGAAGAAAAATTATGAGAAAAGATTATAATAAAAGACATGATGAAATTGTAAAATTTTAAAAAAAAGGTCATGAAATTCATTTGGAAATTGTAAAATTTTGAAAAACGATCTTAAAGTTTATGAAAAAATTTAAAAAAGTTATAAAAGTCATAAAAAAATTGTAAAACTCTGAAAAAAGGCGATATAAGTCATGAAAAACTGTAAAATTATTGAAAAAGGGTCACGAAAAATTCATTTGGAAATTGTGAAATTTTGAAAAATGATCATGAAGTTCATGAAAACATTTTGGAATTTGAAAAAAGTTGTAAAAGTCATGAAAAAAATTGTAAAATTCGGAAAAAAGGAGATAAAAGTCATGAAAAACTGTAAAAATTTTGAAAAAAAGTCATGAAACTCATTTGGAAATCGTGAAAATTCGAATAACAATCATAAAGTTCATGAAAAAATTGTTAAATTTGAAAAAAGGTTATACAAGTCATAAAAAAATTGTAAAATTTTGAAAAACAGTTATAAAAGTCATGAAAAACTGTAAAATTTTTGAAAAAGGTCACAAAATTTATTAAAAAATCGTGAAAGTTTGAAAAAAAGCTCATAAAATTCATAAAAATCGTAGAATTTGAAAAACGTCACGAAAGTCATAAAAAAATTGTTAAATTTGGAAAAATAGTCATGAAAAAATCTTAAAATTTGAAAAAAGGTTATCAAAGTCATGAAAAAATTGCGAAATTCTGAAAAAAAAGATTGTAAAAGTTAGGAAATAATTGTAAAATTTTGAAAAATAAGCTAATAAAATTCACGAGAAAATCGTGGAATTTGAAAAAAGTCACGAAAATCATTAAAAAGTTGTAAAATTCGAGAAAAGGTATAAAAATAGTGAAATTTTGATAAGAGATTATGAAAGTCATGAAAAAGTCGTTAATTTTTATGAAAAATTGAACG
This sequence comes from Pseudococcus viburni, assembly GCA_033439095.1. Classification (NCBI taxonomy): domain Eukaryota; kingdom Metazoa; phylum Arthropoda; class Insecta; order Hemiptera; family Pseudococcidae; genus Pseudococcus; species Pseudococcus viburni. Next base: position 13,993 of record JAVBJF010000609.1, on the reverse strand, counting down.
AATTTCCAATACTTTTCTATTTTATTCAAGCACGTTCATTATTTTCACGAAAAAAAAAAAAAAACAAAACAAAAAATCATGAAAATTCGAAATTCTAATTCAGGAGACACTCTTATCAAGAAATTGATGAAAACCCAGGCACTTTTGAAATTGGCCTATCAAGAAAACCAATCAATCGGGTTTCTTTTGCTAATTTGAGACCCGAAAATTGCTTTTTAATAAATTTCGATTAATTTTTATTTTTTCTGCCCTTAGCCACGCCCACAAAGCAACTGTGATGGACATAAAATGGAACCAAAACGGTAACTGGGTCGCCACAGCGTCACGTGACCATCTTATAAAACTATACGACATAAGGAACCTCAACACAGACCTGCAGACATTCCGAGGCCACAAAAAGGAAACCAGCGTCGTTGCCTGGCATCCTCAGCACGAAGGATTAATGTGCAGCGGTGGCTCAGACGGCTCTATACTCTTCTGGCACGTCGGGTGAGTACCAGAACCCAATACGAATAATTTTTACGAACGAAAATAATCATCTAATGTTGTAATTTTTTCAGAACCCCCAAAGAAGTAGCTGCCATCGATCAAGCTCACGACAGTATTGTTTGGGCCCTAGCCTGGCATCCTCTAGGGCACATATTGTGTTCCGGATCGAACGACCACTCTTGTAAGTTCTGGACTCGTAATCATCCAGGCGATCCGATGCGTGATAAGTATAATCTGAATACATTCCCGGCCAGTATATTGGGCTTCGAAGAGTACGAAGATGGTGAGTATTCGAAGTTGAGAGTACGATAATACGATGATATCTCAATTTTTCGAGACGTTTGATAATTATTGATTAATTATGATTATTTTTCCTGTTTTAGAATCCGGTACTATACGTATTCCTGGTATGGGACCTGAAGATAAAGTCGATATATCCAAGTTACCAGATAATATCATGTCCTCGATTCCTGGCCTAGATAGTAGCATTTTCAGGGATAGAAATAAACCTCAAAAGAAAGTACGTGGAAGTGAAATGTCTGGTGCCCTTGGTCCCTTTATTTTTCAAAAAATTTTATTTTGTTCGTCAAATCCTATCGAGGATTGTTATTTTTTAATGGATAAAAATAATAATTCGATTTTTACAAAATTTAGTATTTCGCATCACAGGTGTTTTTTTCAGTGCTGTAAAAAATTATTTTCATTTTCAAGATGTTCAAAAAGTCTCAAAAGTTTTTTTTTTCAAAAAAATTAATTGAAAAAGAAAGTATTTTAATTTGGTCGAAAAACTGTACAGAATAAGACAATTCTTGTAAGCTAAATATTTTTGAAACAGGTTCAGTGATTTCCAACTGGTTACCAATTATTTTTTTGAAAAATATAGTATGAAAAAAATTAGCAAAAATTGAAAAGCATTAGAAAATGATTATTTTTCGATTTAAAACTTTTTAAAATAATTTTCAAGTCTTCAGCTAGTTGTCCAATTATTCTCAATCAGACAAAAATTATCAATATCAAAAGAAATAGGTAGGGAATTGTGGAGTATTTAAATTTGATAATTTCTGATTTCAAAAAATTTTTCTCCCCAGCTCTAAAAAAAAAATTGTGAAATGTTTGAATAAATTTTTCAATTTTGAAAAAAAGGATATCTCCGTACCAGAAAATGAGGGGGGGGATTTAGTGTCAATTTAACTTTTATTTCATTTTTTTTTTCAAATCATGATTTTTATCTGGATGCAATTTTTTTGGGAAACTCATGTCTGAAAAATTGATTAAATCAACGACACGAATGAAAAATGCATTGGAAATCGATCCATTTTTTGCCATTTTTCTTGTACCTTGCAATAGAGAAAAATTATCGTTCTAAAGTGACAAGAAAGGAATTTATTTTCATTTTTTAAAGAATTTTTGATAACTGGTTGGGAACCATTGAACCGGTTTCTCAAACATGCATGTCTGATTTGAATCACTTTTCTTTACATTTTGAATTTCATGAGAGGAAGCACATTTCATGTGTCGAAATTTGTGAAATAATGCAAAAAAATTATACCTACTTCATACCCATCAGAGACTGTTCGTGGGAAAAGAAGTATGAGTCATGAATTATTTCAGTGGAGACTTTGAAATCACGAAATGTCAGATTTTGAAGAAGAAAAGGTCACCTTTGGCTTATGAATTTTATTGAAATGTTGAAAAATTTATGACTCATTCAAAATCTAAGATTTAAAAAAAAAATCAATACCACCCCCACCCCCCTTTAGTTATAGATTAATCTCAAAAAAAAATTCTAAATCCCTAGAATTTGACATAAATAATAAAAAAAATGACGAAAAGTTTTCTCTTCGAGGATTTTTCCATTTTCTTCGAATATATTGTACTAATTCATTGCAATTATTTTCGCAGGTACCTTATGCCAAACCTATTCCTAAGAATTTCCAAGCTCAATGGAACGAACAAAGATCGTCAAAAGATATGATGAGTTAGTATCCCAAGAAATTTTTATCTTCTCGTTGCTTTAAAAAATGTATCAATATCAAAATCAGGATTAACTTTTTATTTTTAAATCACCTCGTTGAATTTGTTCGGTTTTTTTTTCAGATGTCGACGAATCGTTTCTACCCGATGCTAAAATGCTGGCCAATAAATTATTTGAAAATGCTCCGGGAGCCATTAACGTTAAAGAATTAAAAATAGATATGATGTATATTCATGGTCGAATTGTTCCAGTATCAGGTACATAATATCAATTTCGATTCTTTGCATCGATCAGTCATTTTTCCTGTTTTTTTTTTAACCAATGTGCAATTTTTTTTTTTTTTTGGATTTGCAGAAGGTTCCGAAATCGAGAGGAATCTATTTGAAGGCCGTGATAGCTTAGTCGACTATGTAAATAATGGTTGCGTTCCTGAATTACACGATGTGATACCTCATACCGATCCGTCAGAGATGCCGAGACGTTTGAGAGCACTTACCTTGTTCAAAACTCGAGGAAGACAGGTTGGTATTTGGTGCGGTGATCGTCGATTTGGGCAATCAAATTTGTCGTTCGTTTGATGATTTTTTAAAATTTTGAGTTCATTCTTTTTTTTATATTTTTAATAAAATTTTTGTGTTTTTTTTGGGGGGGGGGGGGTAGTTTGAAATTATCTTAAAAAATGATGATAAGATATTTGCTTTGATGATTACTTTGGAATATTTTTTGAATTTATTGAAATTGAAACGATTGAAATCTTCAGATTCGAGGGGTTTTAATTAAAATGTCGTTTTTACGGCGAATTGGGTAGGCAATTTTATTAACGCCAGAAATGAATAATGAACCCGAAGTGAGGGTTCATATTTATACAATCTTCTTGGGTGAGAAAGTGATTGGAATCATAGTGACCATAAACCCTCTTTTTACTAGAAAATTTTTTATAGTAAAAAATATAATGAAAATTTACGATATTTTTTCCGCGATTCAGGCCCAAAATTTCACGATTTAAAAAAAATTCAAATGCGAAGTTACTTACTAAAATTCTCAAAAATTAAGGTCACAAGTTTTTTGATATGATTAATTCTCTCAGATTTGTTTTGAAGTTTAATACCTCAAATTAAATTTTTCTATTAATTCAAAATATTGATATATTTTCAAGAATGTTGTAAAATTCTTAAAATTATCGATAAAATTGTAAAGAAAAATCAATTTGTAAATAGTTTGAAAGAATTCGAAAAAAAATCAAACCTGGAAAAATTCTTAGAAAAAAGTTCTCGCAGAAAAATTAAAATTTTTGATTAAATAATTTCGATTTCTTAGTTGAAAAAAAATCAGTGGTTACCTAGCATACATTTTTATGGTGAAATCTGTTTTCAATTCAAAATGTTCATTTTAATGGAATGGGTTTTTAATTTGAGATCTTTTTGTACCAAAAATTTTTCCAAGTTTGATTTTTTTTCGAAATTTTCTCATGTTTGATGTTCTTAAAAATATTTTTCAGGATTGAATTTTCTCAAAATATTTTTCAGAATTGAATTTTCTCTAAATATTTCCAAGCTGGATTTTTTCAAAATTTATTTCACTTTCAAAATTCTTTTCAACTCGACGAACTCTTGTTTCAGTGAAAAAGATCTGAGAACGTTGATGTTTTGTTCAATTTTCTTTTTTTATTTGACGCCTTTTAAAATTGAGTGGTTGCTGGTTGTCGAGTTTGGAAAATTATTGGAGTTGTACTTGGGTAAAGCTCAGGAAAAATGAATTTGTTTTGGTTACGAGATCACATTCGAACGGTCTTGAGAACAACTGAAATATTTCATGAACGTCTCTCTTGAGCTTGCGGAAATAACAACACTTATTATGGTGGTTTGGGATGTTGGATGTTTGATAGAGGAGCCAAGAAGGGAGTTTTCAGTTCAAAAAATAATAATTTTTGAGATTTTTTGTAAGTTCTTCTGAAGGGGTATTTAAAAGAAATTTAATAGCCAAACCCTCAATTTCATTTTTTTAAAGATCAAAATTGAATTTGGTTTTACGGCGAACTGGGTATGCAATTTTATTAACTTTGTAAGTAAAGAATTAATTCGACGTGAATTATGTGACATTAGGAGTCGAGGGGGGGGGGGTGAAAAAGAATTTTCGAGATTTTCAGTTCTTAATAAATGAATACAGTGGACTTCTTTGTAAATCCCATCTCCTTATCCAGATCTTTTTTTAAATTGGGAAAAATTCATTGTACATGTGATTTTTTTTTCAATAATTTGACTAGCTCTTGAATAATTTTGACGATCCAAGTTCAAGTTTTGTTAGCTCTTAAATTTTTCAGTTTCTTAATAAGTATTGTTTTTTCAAAATTGTATCAATTTTCAAAAATTTTCAAATTTTAATTTGATTTAAAAAAAAAAATTAATTTCTAAGTAGAAAGAAAATTTTGCAAACCAAGAAGTTGAAAACTTTTTCAAAATATTCCAAGTTGAAAAAAATCTAGGAAAAATTTTGAATTTATTGGAAAAAATTTCGAGTTGGAAGAAATTAAAATAATATGAAGTTGAAAATACTCTAAAAAAAATCATGGTTGGAAAAATTTTTTTAATAATTTAAATATTTTTTTACAATAATTGGAAAAAGTTTGAAAAAATTTAATTTGAAAAAAAACTGATGGAAAATTTTCAAAATTCGTTACAGCTTTGAAAAAAATTTAGAATCGAAAGTATTGAAAAAATTCGAATTTAAAACACATTTGGACTTGGATCGTAGAAATCTCACTTGCGTCAAAATCAGGAGCTAGGAAAATTTGAAAAAATGGTGGAAAATCGACGGTGATGATTTTTAAGGGTTTAGAAATTCGTAATTCATTTGAGGAATAAATTTTCCAATTTTTTTCGTTTTTATTTTGTATAATGAGGGGAAAAACACGAATAGCGATATTTTTTAAGAATCCATGAAAAATAAGTGTCAATACCATATTTGAAAAAAATCAAAATTTTTCGAAAATCGTGAGATTTTAAAGTAAAGGCGAGGAAGTGAGGTGGATTCGATGAAATTTTTTGGATTTTTTAAAATTGAAATTTAAACATTTGAACTTTCAATTTGACTAATTTTTTTAATTAAAAATGAATATATTTTTACGGCGAACAAGGTAGGCAATTTTATTAACCCTGAAAAAAAATGATGAATTTAACGCAGACTTGTTGCATCGATTTCCTTCGGAGAAAAAAAGGGGGTGTTCCAAGTATAAAAATAATTTATAAAATTAATATTTTTCTCTTTTTTCAGGTTCTACATATGATAAAGAAACCAGACAAAAAACCAATCAAGAGATCGAGTAAGTCGAAGAAAAAAATTCAACTATATAAATTTACTCGTTTATTTTCAATGCCACTTAATCTCGTCCATTTTCAGGAGAACCTTTATCTTCAATCCCGAATAAAAAATGGCGCTCTGATAAATACCCCAGCGGCGGCTCCGATTATCGTAACTCGAGCGGTAATTCGTTCTCGAACAAAGACTACTCATATAACGATTCGAGCGATTACAGGTTACACCCATCCGGCGGTCCTGGATCTGGCAAAGATTCCAGTCGTGGCGGCAGTCACTCTAAAAACGACGACGACTTCGACCGGTCTTACGATTACGACGACGGCGGCGATAATTTCTCCGAGAGATCCGGCAGCGGTCGGAACTACTCGAGAGATTCGTGGAAAGACGACGGCGGCAGTGGCGGATACCGAGGACGATTCTCGAACTCAGACCGGAGATCGAATTGGGACAAAGGTCCTCGAAACGATTACTCGGACAGTGGATCATCTTCCAGAGGCAGAGGATACCGTCCAGATAGCCAGAATCAATCTAGTCATTCGGATTCGGGCGGTGGCAAAAGAGGCTCTAGAGACCAGTCCGATTACAGTGGCGGATACCAGAACGATTCGCGAGGCAGATTCGATAAATCAGGCAGGAGCAGGAGAGGATCCGGATTCACCAGAAGACCATTTGGTAACAATAGATCCGGAGGGAACTCCGATTCGTATCAAGGCGGATCCAGGTTCTCCAACGATCGGTACGACGATAAAGACGAAGAATACTACGACAGAGGGAACAGCGGAGGTGCCAGTGGAGGTGCCAGAGACAAAGACGAATATTACGATAAATGGCAAGACGAAAATCGAGACGAGTTTTACGATTCGAGATACGACGGTGGTTCCGGCGGCGGAGGAAACGACTATTACGACGACGATTACCAAGATGATAATTCGTCCGGGTACGGTGGCTCGAGAGGTGGCAGATATCAAGGCAGGGGTCGCGGAGACAACAGCAGAGGTCGAAGGAATTCGTACGGAAGAGGAGGTACGTCGTGGAGAGGGCAAAGAGGTGGCAAAGATATGCCACCGAGGAGATCACGAGGCAGAGGTCCGAGAAGAGGGATGTGATGAGACGTCAGATGATATTCCGCCCAAGATACTTTGTTACCTTATTTTTTCTCAAATTTTTCTATCGATTTATGCGATTAGGTCGAATTTTTATGGAAATCGACAAATAAGGATGTTTTTTCAAGTATTTGTGTAGTTTTTACGTCGTCAAAGGAATTCAGATCTGTAACCTTCCAACCAGTTGTGATCCATCCAAGTTCCGGATACTCGCAGATTATGATTTTTTTTAGCTCTGCTCGAGCTCCCGACATAAGTTTAATTATTTTGTAAATTTGTAAATAGAGCGTGCGAAAAATTTATACGAATGTATTTTTATTTTATAATTTTTTTTCTTCATTAATTTATTGAACGAAGTGATATAAAGATATATTATTTATAAATTGTAAATTAGGCGATTTTTTTTTTGAAAGAGAATTCTTCCACAACAGCGATGAATTGATGTCTTATACTTATCGATGTATTTATATTTTACACGCGTTATTATTTAATTTATTTTGTCGTTTTTCTGTATTTTTTTTTCTTTCTATGACGGGTTTTAATATTGATGATTATTTTTTAAAGCGACGATGTACCTTTTATTTAATGTGAAGAAATAAATATGTGTAATTTTAATACATGCCAAAGAATACGTTTGCGAAGAGGGATTGAGAAAAAGAGTTCGTTAAAGATATTTGAGAATTAAATCATTCATCGAAGGAGCAAACAATAATGCAAATCGGTAGCTAATAGAAAAATTTTCTAGACTACACGATAACTCGTAAATTGCGAAAACAGCTCTGCAAATGGTCGGATCGAAAAACCGACGCCGGATTCGTGTTCAGCGACCTCGAATTAGCCTATGGCCGAATTCCAACCGCGATCCGGCAATAAAAATATTCTCCTCCCAAAATCCTCACTTTTTAGGCCAAAAAATTTACCCAGCGATTTTACAGCCGGATCGCGCTTGGAACTCGTTTATAGGCTAATTCGAGGTCGCTGAATCCGAATCCGGTGTCGGATTTTCGTTTTGACGCCGCATTTTTACGATATTCGCGCGTGAAAACGGCGAAAATTTAAACAAAAATTGCCGAATTCACCTCCGCAAATGGCCGGATCGAAAAACCGACGCCGGATTCGTGTTCAGCGACCTCGAATTAGCCTATGGCCGAATTCCAAGCGCGATCCGGCAATAAAAATTTTCTGCTCCAAAAATCCTCACTTTTTAGGCCAAAAAATGGACCGAGCGATTTTACAGCCGGATCGCGCTTGGAACTCGTTTATAGGCTAATTCGAGGTCGCTGAATCCGAATCCGGTGTCGGATTTCCGTTTTGACGCCGCGTTTTTACCATATTTGCGCGTGAAAACGGCGACAATTGGAACGAAAATTGCCGAATTCAGCTCCGTAAATGGCCGGATTGAAAAACCGACGCCGGATTCGTGTTCAGCGACCTCGAATTAGCCTTTGGCCGTATTCCAACCGCGATTCGGCAATAAAAATTTTCTCCTCCCAAAATCCTCACTTTTTAGGCCAAAAAATGGACCGAGCGATTTTACAGCCGGATCGCGCTTGGAACTCGATTATAGGCTAATTCGAGGTCGCTGAATCCGAATCCGGTGTCGGATTTTCGATCCGGCCATTTGCAGAGCTAATTTTCGCCATTTTCTCACCAGTTTTCCCAATTTTCTGGCGCAGAAACGCGACGTCAAAACTGAAATCCGACACCGGATTCGGATTCAGCGGCCTCGAATTAGCCTATAACCGAGTTCCAAGAGCGATCCGGCTGTAAACTTGCGAGATTCGTATTTTTGCCAAAAAAGTTACCATTTTGAGAAGAGAAAAATTTTTATTGCCGGATCGCGCTTGGAATTCGGCCATGGGCTAATTCGAGGCCGCTGAATCCGAATCCGGTGTCGGATTTCAGTTTTGACGTCGCGCGTCGCGTTTCAGCGCCAGAAAATTGGGAAAACTGGTGAGAAAATTGCGAAAATTAGCTCTGCAAATGGCCGGATCGAAAAACCGACGCCGGATTCGTGATCAGCGACCTCGAATTAGCCAATGGCCGAATTCCCGGCAATAAAAATTTTTCTCTTCTCGAAATGCTAACTTTTTTGCCGAAAATACGAATCTGGCGATCTAACAGCCGGATCGCTCTTGGAACTCGGTTATAGGCTAATTCGAGGTCGCTGAATCCGAATCCGGTGTCGGATTTCAGTTTTGACGTCGCGTTTCAGCGCGAGAAAATTGGAAAAACCGGTGAGAAAATGGCGAATATTAGCTCTGCAAATGGTCGGATCGAAAAAAACCGACGCCGGATTCGAGTTCAGCGACCTCAAATTAGCCTATGGCCGAATTCCAAGCGTGATCCGGCAATAAAAAATTTTCTGCTCCAAAAATCCTCACTTTTTAGGCCAAAAAATGGACCGAGCGATTTTTACAGCCGGATCGCGCTTGGAACTCGTTTATAGGCTAATTCGAGGTCGCTGAATCCGAATCCGGTGTCGGATTTCCGTTTTTGACGCCGCGTTTTTTACGATATTCGCGCGTGAAAACGGCGCAAATTTAAACAAAAATTGCCGAATTCACCTCCGCAAATGGTCGGATCGAAAAACCGACGCCGGATTCGAGTTCAGCGACCTCAAATTAGCCTATGGCCGAATTCCAAGCGCGATCCGGCAATAAAAATTTTCTGCTCCAAAAATCCCCACTTTTTAGGCCAAAAAATGGACCGAGCGATTTTACAGCCGGATCGCGCTTGGAACTCGTTTATAGGCTAATTCGAGGTCGCTGAATCCGAATCCGGTGTCGGATTTCCGTTTTGACGCCGCGTTTTTACGATATTCGCGCGTGAAAACGGCGAAAATTGGAACGAAAATTGCCGAATTCAGCTCCGCAGATGGCCGGATCGAAAAACCGACGCCGGATTCGTGTTCAGTGACCTCGAATTAGCCCATGGCCGAATTCCAACCGCGATCCGGCAATAAAAATTTTCTCCTCCCAAAATCCTCACTTTTTAGGACAAAAAGTAGACCGAGCGATTTTACAGCCGGATCGCGCTTGGAACTCGTTTATAGGCTAATTCGAGGTCGCTGAATCCGAATCCGGTGTCGGATTTCCGTTTTGACGCCGCGTTTTTACGATATTCGCGCGTGAAAACGGCGAAAATTTAAACAAAAATTGCCGAATTCAGCTCCGCAAATGGCCGGATCGAAAAACCGACGCTGGATTCGAGTTCAGCGACCTCGAATTAGCCTATGGCCGAATTCCAAGCGCAATCCGGCAATAAAAATTTTTCTCTTCTCAAAATGCTAACTTTTTTGCCGAAAATACGAATCTGGCGATCTAACAGCCGGATCGCTCTTGGAACTCGATTATAGGCTAATTCGAGGTCGCTGAATCCGAATCCGGTGTCGGATTTTCGATCCGGCCATTTGCAGAGCTAATTTTCGCAATTTTCTCACCAGTTTTCCCAATTATCTGGCGCTGAAACGCGACGTCAAAACTGAAATCCGACACCGGATTCGGATTCAGCGGCCTCGAATTAGCCTATAACCGAGTTCCAAGAGCGATCCGGCTGTAAACTTGCGAGATTCGTATTTTTTCCAAAAAAATTACCATTTTGAGAAGAGAAAAATTTTTATTGCCGGATCGCGCTTGGAATTCGGCCATGGGCTAATTCGAGGCCGCTGAATCCGAATCCGGTGTCGGATTTCAGTTTTGACGTTGCGTTTCAGCGCCAAAAAATTGGGAAAACTGGTGAGAAAATGGCGAAAATTAGCTCTGCAAATGGTCGGATCGAAAAACCGACGCCGGATTCGTGATCAGCGACCTCGAATTAGCCAATGGCCGAATTCCCGGCAGTAAAAATTTTTCTCTTCTCGAAATGCTAACTTTTTTGCCGAAAATACGAATCTGGCGATCTAACAGCCGGATCGCTCTTGGAACTCGGTTATAGGCTAATTCGAGGTCGCTGAATCCGAATCCGGTGTCGGATTTCAGTTTTGACGTCGCGTTTCAGCGCGAGAAAATTGGAAAAACTGGTGAGAAAATGGCGAAAATTAGCTCTGCAAATGGTCGGATCGAAAAACCGACGCCGGATTCGAGTTCAGCGACCTCAAATTAGCCTATGGCCGAATTCCAAGCGCGATCCGGCAATAAAAATTTTCTGCTCCAAAAATCCTCACTTTTTAGGCCAAAAAATGGACCGAGCGATTTTACAGCCGGATCGCGCTTGGAACTCGTTTATAGGCTAATTCGAGGTCGCTGAATCCGAATCCGGTGTCGGATTTCCGTTTTGACGCCGCGTTTTTACGATATTCGCGCGTGAAAACGGCGCAAATTTAAACAAAAATTGCCGAATTCACCTCCGCAAATGGTCGGATCGAAAAACCGACGCCGGATTCGAGTTCAGCGACCTCAAATTAGCCTATGGCCGAATTCCAAGCGCGATCCGGCAATAAAAATTTTCTGCTCCAAAAATCCTCACTTTTTAGGCCAAAAAATGGACCGAGCGATTTTACAGCCGGATCGCTCTTGGAACTCGTTTATAGGCTAATTCGAGGTCGCTGAATCCGAATCCGGTGTCGGATTTCCGTTTTGACGCCGCGTTTTTACGATATTCGCGCGTGAAAACGGCGAAAATTGGAACGAAAATTGCCGAATTCAGCTCCGCAGATGGCCGGATCGAAAAACCGACGCCGGATTCGTGTTCAGTGACCTCGAATTAGCCCATGGCCGAATTCCAACCGCGATCCGGCAATAAAAATTTTCTCCTCCCAAAATCCTCACTTTTTAGGACAAAAAGTAGACCGAGCGATTTTACAGCCGGATCGCGCTTGGAACTCGTTTTATAGGCTAATTCGAGGTCGCTGAATCCGAATCCGGTGTCGGATTTCCGTTTTGACGCCGCGTTTTTACGATATTCGCGCGTGAAAACGGCGAAAATTTAAACAAAAATTGCCGAATTCAGCTCCGCAAATGGCCGGATCGAAAAACCGACGCTGGATTCGAGTTCAGCGACCTCGAATTAGCCTATGGCCGAATTCCAAGCGCAATCCGGCAATAAAAATTTTTCTCTTCTCAAAATGCTAACTTTTTTGCCGAAAATACGAATCTGGCGATCTAACAGCCGGATCGCTCTTGGAACTCGATTATAGGCTAATTCGAGGTCGCTGAATCCGAATCCGGTGTCGGATTTTCGATCCGGCCATTTGCAGAGCTAATTTTCGCAATTTTCTCACCAGTTTTCCCAATTATCTGGCGCTGAAACGCGACGTCAAAACTGAAATCCGACACCGGATTCGGATTCAGCGGCCTCGAATTAGCCTATAACCGAGTTCCAAGAGCGATCCGGCTGTAAACTTGCGAGATTCGTATTTTTTCCAAAAAAATTACCATTTTGAGAAGAGAAAAATTTTTATTGCCGGATCGCGCTTGGAATTCGGCCATGGGCTAATTCGAGGTCGCTGAATCCGAATCCGGTGTCGGATTTCAGTTTTGACGTCGCGTTTCAGCGCCAAAAAATTGGGAAAACTGGTGAGAAAATGGCAAAAATTAGCTCTGCAAATGGTCGGATCGAAAAACCGACGCCGGATTCGTGTTCAGCGACTTCGAATTAGCCTATGGCCGAATTCCAAGCGTGATCCGGCAATAAAAATTTTTTTTGCTCTCAAAAGACGTGCGAGATGTCTAGAAGGAGGTATTCGGACACGGCGAATTCAATGGCGCCATCAGTTTTTCCCGATCGGTCGCCGTTTTCGAGATAACGGCCATTTTCGAGGAGAATTTTGGCCAAAATAAAAAGTGTCCCAAAAACTCGCGAAAAGTGTTGCTTTTCGACTAATTTCGGGGTCGCTGATTACGAATCTGAAGTTTATTATAATTTAAACCAAAACAAAAAAATATTAAAAGTAAGTACTTCATTAAAAAAAAGTATCCAAAATTTTAGGCGGTTGAAATTAATTTTTTGAATTTTGGGCGAATTTTTTTGAAAATTCAAAATATACTCAATCATCCTACGAAAATATGAAAGTTTGATCCAATCAACGAAAAGAGCTAACTTTGGTCTTTGGTACATCTATCTTATATTCGACCGCTCAAATCGACCGGAAGTGGTTTTGGAACGTTTTTGGAAACACCACAGAATGTTGGAAATTTCTAGCACTCAAGAAAAACTCATAAAAATGGTTCATATTAAATTTAACACCGAAAAACACAGATTTTCCATACTGGTACCTATGTAGATGACCTATTTATTCGATTATTTCGAAATTCGTTACTGAAGTTTTCTATATTTTTTTAATAAAAAATTTTCATGGGATTTCCTACAAAACTAGAAATTTCCAAAATTTCCTGGAGGTTTTAAAACGTCTCGAAACCATTTATGGGCTTTCACCAAATTCCAGCCATTTTCGTTGATAAAATCAAATTTTCAAATTTTGCAAAGCATTGTGAGGCATTGGGGTAATTTTGAATTTTCAAGAATTTATGCTAAAATCGAGAAATGAACTTTAGCATTTGAAATTTAGGACAAAAAGTATTTTTGTTTCGGATTAAAATTTCATTGTCGTTTGGAATACCCCCACTCATAGGCGCACCCAGAAATTGTGAAAGGGAAGGGTTCAAATTTTGAGAAAAAATGGAGAGGAGTCAAAATTCAATGAAAAAATTAAGTAACCTGTTATTTCAGTGAGGTAGGAGTAGTTGGGGTATTTTCAGTAGGCAAATAATATATTATAACTACAGATTTGAGCGAAGAAAACTTGAAAAAATACGAGATTTAATTATTTTTTTAGTCGAAAATTCAAAATTACTTACTGATTTTTTCTGATAAATGGGGCATTTTGAGAAATTACTAATTATTGACCGAAAAAAAAATCAGTGAAAAATCACTAATTTTCAATGAAAATTATTTTACTGATTAAAAAGATAGAATTTTATGCAAATTCAAACTGATTAAGATTTATGGAGTGGTATGATTATTTAAGAAATAGGTATATACTAAAATATTGTCTGAGCTAAGCGAGGGCGAAATTTTTTAAAATCATACTCTTCTTTGACATTTCTATGATAAAAAAATCTCCTTGCCGAGTCCCCTCCTCCTTGGGTGCGCCCCTGCCCACATTCTTAAA